>JBBBDQ010002328.1:0-100000 GCA_037127315.1 Ascarosepion bandense
ACGTAGCCCCCTGCACATCAGTGGCGTTACCGCCTTGCTCGGGGTGATACGATTAAAAAAAAATAATAACTCTCAAAAAAAAAAAAAAAAAAGCCTTGGAAAACCTCTCCACAGTATTTCCAAAGAAATTGTGGCAATTTACAAAAATAAAATAAAATAAGAAATCTATGGAGGAAGCATTGGAAAACCACTTCACTATTTTTTCTAATTAACCATGCCGATTCATAGATAATTAAAAAAAAAACTATCAGTGGAGAAAACAAATGGAAACTACTCCACTATCTTTCATGGCAATTCACAGGAAAAGGAATCTGTAGAGAGCCATCATTAACCTCTGTCCTGAAGCCTCATGGCAATTCAACAAAAATGGGTATGGTAATTTGAAATGCGGTATAAACATTTATTATGAATTAAATAAACTGTGTAATGATACAGAGTGGAATAGTGCTTCTTTCAATGCTCTAACTGCCAAAACTATGTCAGACTAGTAGTATAGCCCGGCATTGCTCGGGTGTAATGAAAGATTTAAAACTAATCCATGGTCCTGGAGCTCAGACTCAGCCTAAAGAATATTTGTGTGAAGTTTGGTGAGAATCAGATAAAAATTGTGGATTTATATAAAGGACAAACAGACAGATAAACAGACACACACACAAACATCTTGCCTTTTATATATATATATATATATATATATATATATATATATATACATAATTGATTTTCTGCACTATTGTAAGAGCTGCAACCTTGAAACTTCTGAATATCGTTTCTTATATTTTTGTCTATGAGTGTATCAAATTTTATGAAAATCGGACCACTCCTTCTATAACCCGATTTTTTCGATTTTCGATGTTTATCGGGGATACCTCGACACAAAACCTAGCTAAGAACCCTCGCAGACGCTTATAGTACAACTGTGTAAATTTTCAAGAAAATCGGTTCAGCCGTTTTGGAGTCTATAGGTAACGGACACACACACACACACACACACACACACACACACACATACACACAGACAAAATTCCATTGATAAATAAGTTTAGATAGATTTAAAAATATTTATCTGTTTTCCCCAGTTCAAATAAATATAAGTTCAATAATGTACATTTGATTCGCTGTTCAAATACCACAGATCAAAGAGGATTTTTTTCAATAGTTCAACTTTTCCTGAGATAAATATAGACGATTTATCAGCCCAGATAACTGACACCTACATGACATTTAGAATTCATTCCTGACATCATTTGTAGGCAAAAGTAAACTATATCTATGTCATAAAAGAAAAATTGATTCTGTGTCTGTCACGCACTGCCATTAAAAATTTATTCCTAAGGTTGTTTATAAGAAAAAATAAACTAAATTTATATAGCGTATATTTTCGCCGGTAGACAAAAATGAATTTACTGTTTAATAAATAAACAAACAGAGCGTCTACTCAAATACGGGCATCCACTAAAAATAACGTTAAAGTAATAAAAATCTGTCGGATTAATAAATTAAAAAAATCCATTACTTCCTTAGAAATTGCTTTGTTAACGTTAGAATAGGAAACTAAGCAGATACGAATATTTCAAATATTGTACAAAACAAGACCACTAATAAAGAATGCAACTGCAGGGGCAAAAATAAATGTTCACTTCAAGGATTTTGCAACACAAAAGAAGTCATTTACAAGGCAAATGTACATGACTTAATTGGTCAAAATAAAATATATTTGGGATCAACCAAAGACACATTTAAGACCAGGTGGTTCAATCACAAGTTTACATTCAAAATAGAAAACTTATAAAACTGTACAAAATTGGCTAGCCACGTGTAGAAACTGAAATCAAAATATGGAAAAGACCCAAGACATAACGTGGAGTATAGTGAAAACAGCCAAGATTTACAACGGTGGTAAAATATGTAGACTGTGTCAGGAAGAAAAGTTAGTGATTAGGCTATTCCCAAACAAAAATGAACTATTGAATGAAAGAACGGAAATTATGACTAAGTGTAACCATACTAAAAATACCTATTAGGTTCATACAATCACGGATGAAAACGTTATAATTTCTTGTAATTTTAAAAATTACGCATTCAAACATTCTCTGCTATATGAGCATAAAAAAACAAAACACCGTTACGTGAGCGTTCTTTAAAAAAAGCAGTAAACGGTAAAATCAGTAATTGCAAATCGCCTGAAGACACCACTCATTGTAGAAACCTAGGTCGCGTAATAACTCGTTTACAAAAAAAGCATATTCAAAAGTTCTACAATACAATTGTGTTGAACACTTTAATGCAAATGTGCACTGGTCTAATTTTATTATGACCAAAAACTAAGTTAAATTAATCAATCAATCAATCAATCAATCAATCAATCAATCAATCAATCAATCAATCAATCTATGTACATATATATATAACACAAATCTTTCTCCAATATATATATATATATATATGTATATATATATATATATATATATATATACACTCGGCCATAATTATTAGGCCACCCCAGTATTTAAAAAAAAATGATGTATGAGTGAATAATTGTAAATGAAAATAGAATGGTTCTTTTGTTAATACTGCACAATAATATGTGCATCAAATGAATTTATAAACATTTAATAATTACCTATATTGCAGTTTCATCAATGAAAGAATGAAGAAAATTTTTATTTGGAGGAGTTCATCTTTTGCTTCCTTGCCTTGTAAAATTTTGCAAAGTAATAATAACAAAAGAACCATTGTATTATTCATTTGGCAATAAATACTAAAAATAGTATGAAATACACCATTTCTCTTAAATAACTGGTGTGACCTAATAATTATGGCCGGTAGTATATATATATATATATATATATATATATATATATATATATATATATATATATATCTGATACTAATAAAACAAGTACATATATTGGTTTTAATACAACCACGCTCTCCCGTAGACTTACATGTCATCTTTCTGATCAGAGTACTATTATAAACATGTAGGTAATATCAGGCAGATTTTGGTCAACAATACGGTGATCCTTACTCATACACACAGTAAGAGGAACCTGCAGATATTGGAGGCCATGTACATCAAATCTAAACAAACAACACTCAATAAAATCAACTTTAAAACCGGAAATAACATATTACATTGCAATTTGACTACATGGTTTTGTTGTCATTTCGTGCTATCCCGCGGTGTGACGTCATAAAACCGCATCGCAAACTTAAGAACTGCGTTTATTATTTTTGGTAACTATTGCCGTTGCCAAGCGGAGTTTTATGTCAACACAAAATAAAATCGTCGGTGATGGTGGATTTTATAATATTTCAGTTTAAACAACCTTTCTGAAGATGGCTCATGTGAGCCGAAAGCTTAGAAGAAAACCAATAAATAATTATCCAAATGTTGGAGAATTTTTGTCTTTATTTTCAACTGAAATTAAAGCCAAAATACGACGTTTAGAACGGCTCATGATTAAACATAATAGACATTCATTGTCTCTTATATTTAACAGCATATGTTTAGAAAATTACTTGCTGCCTCGATACACTAAATATATATATATATATATATACACTAGACAGACATTAGTTTGGGGTAACCGATGAGGATTAAACATACGCAACAATGCCATTAATCTATGGGGATCAAACTTAGACTACATGGCCATTAGTTTGGCGTTACTTATGAGGATCAAACATTCACTACACGATAATTAGTTTGAAATAACCTTTGGTTAACCTATGAGGATCAAATTTACACGAAACGATTAAATTGTGTATCTAGATTGGTTTGTTAACTGCTACATAACTTTACTTAATATGCATATATTTATCTGTGTTTAGACTGTATATTTCGAAGTATATATATATTGTGGGTGCTACTTTGGTTTGTGATCTAGATTTCATGAATCTGCGTTGGAATATAAAATTATTAGAACATATACATATGAGGGGACCAAACTTGTGAACACTGCTAGTCGGATCCACATGGGTTTCCGAGACAGAGGTGAGAGCATATTGACACCAAAACCTACGGACCAGCAACAAAACAAATTTTGAGCAACTGCAAACAACGGTTGCAAATTTAGCTAAACAAATTCACTTCTTTTGAACCTACAAAAACAATGAACTCTTCGTGAAACGAACAGACCTAAGTACAGATGAAGGATTAGCAATATAGGAGTTTGAGTTTGAGTTTTGTTTAACGGTATACTACCAGCCATAATTATTAGGCAACCCCATGTTTTTTAAAAAGAAATTATGTATTTTATGCTATTTTTAGTATTTATTGCCAAATGAAAATAGAATGGTTCTTTTGTTACTATTACTTTGCAAAATTTTACAAGGCAAGGAAGGAAAGATGAATTCGTCCGAATCACCTTAAATTTCCTTCATTCTTTCATTGATGAAACTGTAATATAGGTAATTCTTAAATATTTATAAATTGATTTGAAGCACATGTTATTGTGCAGTATTAACAAAAGAACCATTCTATTTTCATTTGCAATTATTCACTTGGCAATAAATACGAAAAATTAGTATGAAATATATAATTTTTTTAAAACACTGGGGTGGCCTAATAATTATGGCCGGTTGTGTATTATATATATGATAAAATATAATTTTAAGGTATGCTATACTTTTGGGTAAAAGGGATCAGTATCAGTGATAGAACATATGTTTTTGTTTATATATATATATACTCATACTATTTTTACTATTTATTACCAAATGAAAATAGAATGTTTTTTTGTTTTTATTACTTTGCAAAATTTTACAAGGCAAGGAAGCAAAGACGAACTCGTGTGAATCACCCTAAATTTCCTTCATTCTTTCATTGATGAAACTGCAATATAGGTAATTATTAAATATTTATAAATTCATTTGATGCACATGTTATTGTGCAATATTAACAAAAGAGCCATTCTATTTTCATTTACAATTATTCACTTGGCAATAAATACTAAAAAATAGTATGAAATACATCATTTTTAAAACACTGGTGTGGCTTAATAATTATGACCGGTAGCGTATATATAGACATATAGAGGAAATCTAGAGGATGCGATGGCTAAATTGTCGCTATTTGGCCTTGTAAAACTTTGCAAAGTAATAATAACAAAAGAACTATTCTATTTTCATTTACAATTATCCACTTGGCAATAAATACTAAAAAATAGTATGAAATACATCGTTTTTTTTTTTTTAAGCACTAGAGGGTGGCCTAATAATTATGACCGGTAGCGTATATATAGACATATATAGCAAATCTAGAGGGTGCGATGTCTAAATTGTCGCTATATAGTGGTTATTTTGCAAAGTTTTACAAGGCAAGGAAGCAAAGATGAACTCGTCCGAATCACCCTAAATTTCCTTCATCCTTTCATCGTTGAAACTGCAATATAGGTAATTATTAAATATTTATAAATTCATTTGATGCCCATGTTATTGTGCAGTATTAACAAAAGAACCATTCTATTTTCATTTACAATTATTCACTTGGCAATAAATACTAAAAATAATATGAAATACATAATGTTTTTTAAACACTGGGGTGGCCTAATGATTATGGCCGTTAGTGTAGGTGCAGTTATACACCAAGTCTTGAACAAACAAATCACACCCATATCGTTCTTCTCCGCTAAACTAAATTAGACGCAAACGAAGTGTAGCACTTTTTCGAGAGAGCCACTAACAATATACCTTTCCATCAAACAGTTTCAAAACCTCCTGGAGAGAAGCGATTTCATTATATAAACAGACCATAAACTATTAATATACGAATTTCACACATCCCAATAGATGTGCATTGTGGAGTAATGGATATCGGCTCCGAATAAGAAATTGAATAACCGAGTTCGAATTCGTTTCATTCACTTACGCGCAAATATCCTTGTGAAAGGTATTAATCCATCTCTTTTACCCCCAGCTATGGGTTGGATATCAGACGAGATTGGGGTTGACAACCAGTCTGCCGCAGAAAATAATGGCAACCTACTGTGGGAAAATCTTCTGCCTTGTCAGTCATGAGTCGAAAGAGACATGATCGCCCAAAAGTATATCACGTATGTCACTTAACTGACTGATCTGAATAAAAGAATTGAATATCAGGACAGATTGGGTTCTATAGCCTTGGTTCGGCAACAGGTCTACTGAAGAAAGTAATAGCAACCTACTGTGGGAAAATCATCTACATAGTCTGTCATGGATCGAACGAGACATGATCGCCCAAGTGTAAATCACGTGTGGCACCTCACTGACTGATCTGGATAAAAGAATTGATTAGCAGGACAGATTGGGCTCTATAGCCTTGGTTCGGCAACAGGTCTACTGAAGAAAGTAATAGCAACCTACTGTGGGAAAATCTTCTGCCTTGTCAGTCATGGATCGAAAGAGACATGATCGCCCAAGCGTATATCACGTATGGCACTTAACTGACTGATCTGGATAAAAGAATTGAATAGCAGGACAGATTGGGTTCTATAGCCTTGGTTCGGCAACAGGTCTACTGAAGAAAGTAATAGCAACCTACTGTGGGAAAATCTTCTGCCTTGTCAGTCATGGATCGAAAGAGACATGATCGCCCAAGCGTATATCACGTGTGGCACCTCACTGACTGATCTGGATAAAAGAATTGATTAGCAGGACAGATTGGGTTCTATAGCCTTGGTTCGGCAACAGGTCTACTGAAGTAAGTAATGGCAACCTACTGCGGGAAAATCTTCTGCTTAGTCAGTTATGGATCGAAAGCGTGTATCACGTACGGCAATTAACTTACTGATAGATATAACCCTCAAGAAACCAGACACCTGGATTACATTTTCAAATTCTCTTCAGAATTCTCTTGTGACATGTCAAGAATATATAGCGGCAGATGCACTATCGCAATATGACAAGGTTGACAAGGTTGGACAAAGCAAATTTCGCTGCTGATCTTGAAAAGGACCTCCAATCTGTGGTGGACTGGGGTAAGAAATGTCTTGTAAATTTTAATGCTTCCAAAACGAAGTTGCTATCCATAACCACCATAGATAACCGCTCCTACCCTCCATCAGAATGGCTCAGGCTAGTCTCCCTGAAAGCAAAACAATGTGCCTCCTCGGCCTAACTCTATCAGCCAACCTCAAGTGGAATGACTACCATTGAATCCATAGCTTAATCTGGTGCTAGGAAGGTTGGTTCCTTTTATAGGGCTAGGGAGTTTTTTCTTGTCTAAATCTATCTTGCACATTTTCCCACAGTAGGTTGCCATTGCTTTCTGCAGTAGACTGGTTGCCAGCTAAGGCTATAGAACCCAATCTGTCCTATTATTTAACACATAACTAGAGGGAAGAGACGGATTAATACCTTTCCCAAGGGTATTTGCGCGTAAGTGAATGCAATGAATTCAACCTGAATTCGAACTCGGCTCCCCGATTAGTCGTTCCGAGTCGATATCCATTGCACCACAACGCACATTCAGTCCGGTAAATATATATAAATATACTATTTAATAAATTAAAAAAAAAAAAAAAAAGAAGAAAAAAAAGCAGAATATCTGCTCAAATACGAATATCCATTAAAAATAATGTTTGGAACAAATATACACATATGTATTTTTAATACACACACACACACATATATATATTAATACACACACACATGTGGTGATACCGACCGAACAAAAGCGATGAACCGGATGTTTGCTCTCTCACAACAAAAAGGAAAATGAATAAAACTCGTCGTGCGCATCCGAGTTCGCGCAGAGGTTCCGGTTGAAAAATAAAAATTAATCGAATATCAAATTTCTATTTCGCGAGCCTGCGCGAATTTTATTTACTAGCCAATGGGAAGCCAGGAATCAAATACAAGCGTGAAATTCAAAACGAGCTGTTTGATCCAAAAAGCGGATATAAAAAGCGGAGACAAAAAGCATCGTCAGACAGAAGGACTGACAGGCTAGAGTAACCAGTGTCTCCCCTTGACTTAAGTCGAGCGGCTGACCTCTCTCCTTCTCCCTGTCTCAAAAGTACTTACTGACCTCAGGAGTGACCTCTTCAAAAACATTCCTCACAAACCAACTTACTGACTTTACGGACCTTAGAAGTGGCAACTTCAAAATCAACATTCCTCACATACCTCTGCTCTCCGCATTACTAAGCCTTTTATCTCTTTTAGCATTATTTTATTTGCCATGAACATTCCAACCTCCGTTGGGCCTTTATTTCAAGTATTAGTTTAAATGTAAAACATTAATTGAAATGTGTATATATAAATGTTATTTTATACTCAAATTGCCTTTCTTGATTTATAATCATTTTATGACTTATAGTGGGCTATCTTCCACAAGGCCAAATTCCGTTAACCTGCAACGGTATACAATTACCCTTCACTAGAACGGAATCCTACTACTACTAGAAAATAAATAGATAAGATACCCGCTATACACACACACACACGCACATACACACACACACACACACACACACACACACACACACACACACACACACACATATATATGCCGATATATATGCCGATGATGTGTGTGTGTGTCTGTATGTGTTTGCATGTGTGTGTGTGTGTGTGTGTGTGCGCGCGCGCGCGTGTATGTGTGTGTGTGGAAACACTGCGGAAATTGTCCCGAGTCATTTTAAGCAAAGGGGGGCTTCGGGGGCACAAACCCACAATTGGAACTTTATTTAGACAAAGAAGTGATTAATGTTTGAATAGGTAAATTGAAAATAATGCACACACACACACACACACACACACACACACACACACACACACACACACACACACACACAGAGTTTAGAACTGATATTTTGAAAAATTAATTTGTAAAGACAAAATAATAAAAATTTATTAATGTAAATTTGACTTATTACAAAAAATGTTTTCCAATTTTTTATGCATTTAACATTTTTACGTTGAGCAATATGGAAACGCATCATTTTTCTCAACAAATTAAAAATGATTTAGAATCAATAAACAATTTTTTCTTCAAAGAAAGTGCGATCCGCACCGAGGCGCGGGTAACCAGAAAATACGTCTGTATGTCATTGGTCAGTCAGTTAAGTGCCATACGTGATACACGCTTGGGCGATCATGTCTCGAAAGAGACATGACTGACTGGGCAGAAGATTATCCCTCAGTAGGTTGCCATTGCTTTCTGCGGTAGACTGGTTGCCGACCAAGGCTATAGAACCCAATCTGTCCTGCTATTTAACCCATAACTGGAAGGAAGAGACGGATTAATACCTTTCCCAAGGGTATTTGCGCGTAAGTGAATACAGTGAATTCGACTGGAATTCGAACTCGGCTCCCCGTTCCGAGTCGATATCCACTGTACCACAACGCACATAGTTAGGAAATAATAGGGTAATAGATGTCGGCGTGGTGTAATGGTTAACAAGCTTGTCTCGCTAGAACCTATTATAAGTGAGTTCGATCTTCACTGGGTACCCCATACTTTCGCCCTTTTGTCACATTTAAGCGGCGCTCAGAAATTCAACATATGTTTTTTTATGTCATTATGGATATTCGTATTCAAGCAAATGGACACACGTCTTCTGCATAAAAAATTGCTGATGTGCTCTTGTCGACTGGAAGACGGAATTTCACCTTTTCTTTCTTTTAGTTTTTTTTTTTGTTTTGTTTTTCGTTTTTTGCGATTCAACTTAACATTTCTTCTTTCTTTGCATTTTTCACTCCTCCTGATTCATTTCTGTTCTGCCTGGCAACGCATATGTTTATTCTATTTGCAAGTTACTTTTTTTCTGATTATTAATTCAATTTCTTTCTTTAATTTGTCTTTCTTTCTTTCTTTCTTTCTTTCTTTCTTAGTTTAATTTAATTTCTTACCCTTTTTCTTTAATAGTTTTAGTCTTTCTTTCTTTTATTTTCTTTCTTTCTTTCTTTCTTAGTTTAATTTAAGTTGTTATCCTTTCTTTCTTTAATAGTTTTAGTCTTTCTTTCTTTCTTTTATTTTTTCTTTCTTTCTTTCTTTCTTTCTTTCAGTTTCTTTCTTTCTTTCTTAGTTTAATTTAATTTCTTATCCTTTCTTTAATAGTTTTAGTCTTTCTTTCTTTTATTTTCTTTCTGTCTTTCTTTCTTTCATTTTCTTTCTGTCTTTCTTTCTTTCTTTCTTTCTTTCTTTCTTTCTTTAATTTTTATCCTGTCTTTCTTTTTATTCTTTCTTAAATGATTTAAATTTTTCTTTCTTCATTTTTTATCCCTTTCCTTCCTTTCTTTTGTTTTTTTTACTCTTTAATAGTTTTATTCTCACTTTATTTTTTATCCTTTCTTTCTTTTTCCTTTCTTTCTTTCTTTCTTTCTTTCTTTCTTTCTTTCTTTAATGGTTTTATTCTTAATTTAAATGTTCTTTCTTTCTCTATTTCTTTGAATGAATTTTACTCTTTATCAAAATAAAGATATTTTCGTGTAATTTCGATAAATATGTCAAAAGGGGATATCAAGATTATTTTCATTTCTACGTAATTTAGACGGCAATTTATCCATCGCACCCCGTATGTTCATCTATCTATCTATCTATCTATCTATCTATTTCAATTTATTCTTATCTATCTATCTATCTATCTATCTATCTATCTATCTCAATGTATTATCTATCTATCTATCTATCTATCTATCTATCTATCTATCGATCTCAATTTATTCTTATCTATCTATCTATCTATCTCAATTTATTCTTATCTATCTTTCTATCTATCTCAATTTATTCTTATCTATCTATCTATCTATCTATCTATCTAAATTTATTCTTATCTATCTATCTATCTATCTATCTCAATTTATTCTTATCTATCTATCTATCTATCTATCTATCTATCTATTTCTCAATTTATTCTATCTATCTATCTATCTATCTATCTATCTATCTATCTATCTATCTCAATTTATTCTTCCATCCTATCTATCTATCTATCTATCTATCTATCTATCTATCTATCTATCTCAATTTATTCTTATCTAGCTATCTATCTCAATTTATTCTTATCTATCTATCTATCTATCTATCTATCTATCTATCTATCTATCTCTCCTCAGTCTATGTATCTGTCTGTCTTTCTCCTTCTCATTTGAGATTGCCTTTTTTGTTCGTCATTCTCAACCCTGGTTCTACAAACTGGATATCATTTCTTCAGTCTTTCCACCCCGACCTGTCTGTACCCGCTGGCCCACTGACACACTGGAGTATGCAGGCAATGTCACTCAAACGTTTTTTGTTTGTTTTTGCGTTTTCTTTATTCTTACCAACCTTTTCTTTCTTCTTTTTCGTTTTCTTCTTACACTCCCTCTCTTTAAACATCAGGCAGGAATTTCACCCAGATCTCAAAGGAGGGGAAAAAAATTCTTTCAACGCCCGCCCCTCCATCTTCCTTTGTCTATGATCCGCCCCCTCATATATCGTGTTCCTTCCATTCTTGCCCTGACCCGTCACCTCGATGTCTGGCTTTCTGATTTCAGTCAAGAAAAAGTAAAGAAACGGGCAAATATGGCGGCCTGAGTGGATGGCAAGGAAAAGAAAAAAAGAAAAGGAAGAAAAAATATAAGCATGAATAGCGAAGATCACTTGAGGTATCCCATGAAATGAGACCGGCACAAGGCTGACAAAGGGTGTAACAGCGTTAGATAATATGTGATGAATGAGGAAGTTTTTAAAAAGAAGGCTTGAATAATTTTACTCTCACATGAAACATTGGAGGAAAGAGAAGCTAAGAAAAAATAGCACTTGATAGTTGGACAATTTTGCTTGGTTATTTAAAGAAAAATTTTGTACTGGGCAACTAATAAGGATCAGATTCATTGCTTAGTAATAAGTAACCAGGCCATCTATCTATCTATCTATCTATCTATCTATCTATCTATCTATCTATCTATCTATCTATGAGAATGTGGTATCTATCTATCTATCTATCTATCTATCTATCTATCTATCTATCTATCTATCTATCTATCTATCTCAGTCTGTTCATATCTATCTATCTATCTATCTATCTATCTATCTATCTATCTATCTATCTCAGTCTGTTCATATCTATCTATCTCAGTCTGTTCATATCTATCTATCTATCTATCTATCTCAGTCTGTTCATATCTATCTATCTATCTATCTATCTATCTATCTATCTATCTATCTATCTATCTATCAGTCTGTTCATATCTATCTATCTATCTATCTATCTATCTATCTATCTATCTATCTATTTCAGTCTGTTCATATCTATCTATCTATCTATCTATCTATCTATCTATCTATCTATTTCAGTCTGTTCATATCTATCTATCTATCTATCTATCTATCTATCTATCTATCTATCTATCTATCTATCTATCTATTTCAGTCTGTTCATATCTATCTATCTATCTATCTATCTATCTATCTATCTATCTATCTATCTATCTCAGTCTGTTCATATCTATCTATCTATCTATCTATCTATCTATCTATCTATCTATCTATCTCAGTCTGTTCATATCTATCTATCTATCTATCTATCTATCTATCTATCTATCTATTTCAGTCTGTTCATATCTATCTATCTATCTATCTATCTATCTATCTATCTATCTATCTATCTATCTATCTATTTCAGTCTGTTCATATCTATCTATCTATCTATCTATCTATCTATCTATCTATCTATTTCAGTCTGTTCATATCATATCTATCTATCTATCTATCTATCTATCTATCTATCTATCTATCTATCTCAGTCTGTTCATATATAGATAGATAGATAGATAGATAGATAGATAGATAGATAGATAGATAGATAGATACGAACAAAAGTAAATAGAACATAAGTCTTGGAGTTTCAAAGTGAAGTGTGTATTTATGCCTGACAATGCTCCTTCCCATGTATCGTATTCTTTGAGCATAAAATATTTACAGAAGAAAAGATAATGGAATGGCCACCATCAGGTCCTGATCTGAATCTGATCGAAAATCCATGGTCAATTGTGAAAATAAAATTATATGAAGGTGGCAAACAAAATGGCATCAGAGCAGAGCTATAAGAACCAATGAAAACTACCATATTGAAAATTGAACCAGCTGAAGTTAAAAAAGTAACAAAATCAATGGATAAAATATTACTAACTGTTACTGAAAAAAATGGCGTCTACTATTCTGAGAACCCTAGTTGTTATGCCAGGATTCGTCATCAGATGTCACAATTTAAACAACATAAGGTACGCAGATGATACAGTGCTGATAGCAGACATGGAAAGGAAACTGTAAGACCTCCTACAGAAGGTAGCTGAGGAGAGTGACAAGAAAGGAATACAAATAAACTGCAAGAAAATCGAATGCATGCTTATCAGCAAAAAGGGCAACCCAAGATGCCAAATACAGGCGGGGGATACTAAAATCAAGCAGGTACACAAATTTAAATATCTAGGAAGTGTTCTAACAGAAGATGGAAAGTGCGACACAGAGATCCGAAGGCGAATCGGCATGGTGAAGGAAGCATTTCAGAAGTTGAGTAAAGTATTAAGAAACATGACAATTTCGCTAGAAACAAAGAAGAGAGTACTGGATTGCTATGTGATGTCAGTTCTTCAATATGGCAGTGAATGCTGGACAATATCATCAAAGATGAAGGAAAAACTTGAAGCAGCTAAAATGTGGTTCTACAGAAAGATGCTGCAAATATCACGGATCAAGCATGTGAACAATGATGAGGTTTTGGAAAGGATGGAAACAAAAAGGAAATTAATACTAAGCATCAGGAAGAGACAGCTAAAGTTCCTGGGAGACATGCAATGAGGAAGGAGGGCTTGGAGAACCTGATACTAACAGGCCAGATAGAGGGCAAAAGAGATGAGGAAAGCAGCAGATAACATATTTGAAGGACCTGATCAGGTGGATGACAGAATGAGGGTTGTGTGGTGTTACAGGAGAAATCATGCTAAGAGCCACCAGGGTTAGGGAGATGTAAAAAGCCATGATTGCCTATGTACCGGGCACATAGTAGAAGATATTAAAATGTAAAGGATTCAAAGATTTATCATGTATGTTTTTATTTGTTTATCATAGATGATGATTAGATCTGATGTGTGTTAGACCTCTAAGACCACATAGGACTTCAAAATCAGACAAAGCCCAAATAGTGCTTAGGAACACACATTCTTCCCTATTCTTAAATGATACATATCTGCACTGTGGTCGTGCAGTCTAAGGATACATCAGATCTAATGATGATTTTCCCTAGAAGATGCTGGAGGACACATTTTTTTCTCACGAGATTTCTTGTTTATTCAGGCCGGTCAATATAAATAAATATGCTGTTTAATAATAATAATAATAATAATAATAATAATAATAATCAATTATAAATTTCCATTAAAAATAATGCTTAAATAAATCAACTAAAAGTATGTCAAACTTAATCCATTTCGTAATGGAATTTATAAATATTTCAGAAATATATATATATATATATATATATATATATAAAGAACATAAGTTAAATTTTTTTATAAAACCATTGGTAATATAATATTTTGTGGCTTTCTTATCAACCACTGCTCCTCAGACCAAATTAATACAAAAATGAAAGAGGAAGAAAAGACAAAAAGAAAAAGAGCAAAAGAAAAAGAGAAAAAGAAAAAGAGAAGAAAAAATAGGGGAAAGGAGGTTAAATTAACAGTGTTAAATCTTAGCATCTATATTATATCTAGGTGGTCTTGGCCTAGATTTACAAAAACAGGAAGTCAGTGAATCTTGACTTAGATTTTTAGTTGTCTATTTTTAGATGCATGACATTTTTTTTATTTTTTTCTTCTTTCTTTTTTACTTGATTTTTTCTGGATGATTTTGACCTATTCATTGTAAAATTAATTCAGTCTGAGGAGTGGTGGTTGATAAAAGAGCCACGAAATATTATATTACCAGTGGGTTTATAAAAAATCCAACTTATATTCTTTACAATACTCTGTTAAATCTTAGCATTGAGTTCTCTTTGGATTTAATCTCCTGTGGAAGTTACTTTACAAAGTCCCAAAGATTCTACTTTATATATATATATATATAGCTGCTCTGGCGTGTAAGCATCGCTCATTCAGTGAAATGAATTAGAGTGCTCTAGGTATTGGACGTGTATAATGATATGCGCTAAAAAGTCTGCCTACTTCCACCGAACACCATAGCCCAGGGATAGAGTCGCCGACTGGCGCCATTTTGGTTGGGTTTCAATCCTGGGTAAAAAAGCAATCGGAGTCTAACCGTACTGATGAGCTGTGATACGGCAAAACAGATCTGTCTGCGGATGACAATATATATATATATATATATATATATATATATATATATATATATGGTGTTCCATTAAGATGGCTCGAAGTTAGCAATAAATAAAACAGTGTTATTGGTGAAATTTTATTGATTTCACTATTGGATCATATTATTTGAGTCATGCCGATTATAGTCTGAATTGAATGCTATGGATGTCGAAGATTTATGGTTACAACAGGATGGTGCCACATGCCACACAGCCAATGCAATAATGGCTTCCAGGTTGCATCATCTCTCGAGACAGTGATGTCAATTGGCCAACATGATCGTGCGAGTTGGCACCTTTAGATTTCCTCTTTTGGGTTAATCTCAAAAGTAAGGTCCGTGCCAACAAGTCAAAAACAATTCAACAACTGAAGGATGAGATAATAAGGTATATTGGTGAAATTGAGGAGCAACTATGCAGAGATATCATCAAGAATTTTGACCATCGAGTGGAGGTGTGCCACCGAAGCCTTGACTGACATTTGAGCGATATTATTTTTCACACATAATTGACTCAAATAACATGATCCAATAGTGAAATCAATAAGATTTCACCAATAACACTGTTCTATTTACTGCTAACTTTGAACTGTCTTAATAGAACATGCTATATATATATATATATATATATATATATATATATTGTGTGTGTATTTAGGCAGCATTTTTTCATTAATGCATGTTTCATTCAATAATATAGACAAGTTGTGTCTATTTTATGTAATTCTTTTTTTCATATTCTCTATTAAGTTTAATAGCATTATCATTAAATGAAGAAAGAAAATTACAATATTGATGCATAATTTTTTACTCATTCAATCTAAGCTTTTGGCTTACATAAGCTATTTTCAAAGATGTCAAGTTACATTATATATTATAAACACAGACAAACCATTATGACAAACTGTTTTTGGTTTACATGGAAGATTTCCAAGCAACAACAAACTCATGCATATAAGACATTGGAAGTGAATGTTGCATCACTGCTCATGACATTGCACATGACCAAGTGAGATTGAAAACAAGAAATATTAAGTATGGGAAGCCATTGGAATAAATCAATAGCTTCTGTTAGGCATTTAAGGATATTTGTGGAGATTTCATAGTTTATCTTTTTCAGGTTAGGTTTCAACAGTTTTATGTATATAGCTTCAAGAATTTTTAGTTTTTGTCTATTGTTTTCATGTTTAAGTATAGTTATTTTTACAGATATAGCTTCAAGAAATTTTAGCTTTTGTTTATTGTTTTCAATATAAGTATTTATATATATATATATATATGTTTCATTTTTCTAATGTTGTGATAGTTTTCTTTTTTTCTGGTCATAAATTGTCCAAATGCTTTTTATGTCTGAATTACTTTCAGCTATACTTTTAGCCATTATCAATGATGATTTTGTTTTGACTTTTAACCAAAATTCAAAAATATCCACTATGGACATGGCAACAATGTGCTGACCATGTTTGGAAAATAAACCATTCTTATAATTCTAGATAATTGATTCTCAACTGTTGGGCTATGATCCTCTTATGTGTGCTGCAAAATATTATCATGGTATACATACAGTACTCAGCAAAAGTATTAGGACAACAACTATTTTGTCTTTTATGAGGCATATTGACAGAAAATAAACAATTTAATTAAAGTAATTTTATTTGATTTACTCAACAAATGCTTTAACAAGAAAAGAAATACTTGTTACAAAATAAATTTAATGTTTAGTATAATAGCCTTTCTCTTTGAAATAATAAAATAACTGCGACAATTTACCAATCGCACCTTATATATATATATATATATATATATATATATATATATACAGTTTGTGGAAAAGTATTGGGACAAGAACTATTTTATCTTTTATGAGGCATATTGACAGGAAATAAACAATTTAATTAAAGTAATTTTATTTGATTTACTCAACAAATGCTTTAACAAGAAAAAAAATACTTGTTACAAAATAAATTTAATATTTAGTATAATAGCCTTTCTCTTTGAAATAATAAAATAACTGCGACAATTTACCAATCGCGCCTTATATATATATATATATATATATATATATATATACAGTTTGTGGAAAAGTATTGGGACAAGAACTATTTTATCTTTTATGAGGCATATTGACAGGAAATAAACAATTTAATTAAAGTAATTTTATTTGATTTACTCAACAAATGCTTTAACAAGAAAAAAAATACTTGTTACAAAATAAATTTAATATTTAGTATAATAGCCTTTCTCTTTGAAATAATAAAATAACTGCGACAATTTACCAATCGCGCCTTATATATATATATATATATATATATATATACAGTTTGTGGAAAAGTATTGGGACAAGAACTATTTTATCTTTTATGAGGCATATTGACAGGAAATAAACAATTTAATTAAAGTAATTTTATTTGATTTACTCAACAAATGCTTTAACAAGAAAAAAAATACTTGTTACAAAATAAATTTAATATTTAGTATAATAGCCTTTCTCTTTGAAATAATAAAATAACTGCGACAATTTACCAATCGCACCTCATATATATATATATATATATATATATATATATATATATATATACAGTTTGTGGAAAGTATTGGGACAAGAACTATTTTATCTTTTATGAGGCATATTGACAGAAAATAAACAATTTAATTAAAGTAATTTTATTTAATTTACTCAATAAATATTTTAACAAGAAAAAAATACTGATTACAAAATAAATTTAATATTTAGTATAATAGTATTTTGCTTTGATCACAGCCTTCATTCTGTCAGGCATTGACATCACAAGCTTCTTTAATGTACCTAATGTTATCTCCAGCTTGTATTTGTTCCAAAAGTGTATCTTGTGAAGTAACATTAGATTTATCAATTTTTTTATCAAAATATCCCATAGATATTCAAAAGGTTTGAGATCAGGGGTTTGTGGGAGCCAATTCAAATTCCAAAGCCTTCCTTCCTCTTCTTTTTTAGTGAAATAAATCTTACAAAGGTTTGGCTTTTCACACTGTCTTTGAATTTCAGTGAGGTTTTTTTAGGAAAATCACCCCTGTCCTAATACTTTTGTTCACTAATGGTAGTGTGCAAAAGCGTTAGGACAGGGGTGATTTTAAACTTTATACTGATGCCTCATAAAAGATAAAATAGTTCTTGTCTTATTACTTTTGCACAGTAATAGGAGTCTAACCGTACTGATGAGCTGTGATACAACGAAACAGATCTGTCTGCAGATGACAATATTTACGCTCTCACACCCTGGAAAAATAGGAGACTTTGATAAACAGTAGCTACTCTGGCGTGTATGGATCACTCATTCAGTGAAATGAATTAGAGCGCTCTAGCTATTAGGCGCATATAATGATATACGCTAAAAGGTCTGCCTACTTCCACCGAATGCTCCTAGGTGTGCTGTTCCTTAAGACTAGTGAGAAGCACTGCTTTACATAAATGAATAAAATATTCAGTTAAAAGTAAAAATAAAATCATCCTAAAAGAATAGTTGAAAGGGCTCGGGCATACAAAAACATTTGGACAGTTTCTATATAATTTACATCCAGGAAAGAAAAAAGATTTACATCCAGGAAAAAAAAAATTTACATCCAGGAAAGAAAAAAATTTACATCCAGGAAAGAAAAAAAAATTACATTCTGGAAAGAAAAGAAATTTACATCCAGGAAAGAAAAAAATTTACATCCAGGAAAGAAAAAAAAATTACATCCAGGAAAGAAAAAAAATTTACATCCAGGAAAGAAAAAAATTTACATCCAGGAAAGAAAAAAAATTATAACAGCTGAAGAAAAAGTAAATAAAAAATTTAACCACTGTACCGTGTTTTAGTGAAACTTGTATAAAAGAGGAATTACTGCCCAATATATATATATATATATATATATATATATATTTTCTAAACATATGCTGTTAAATATAAGAGACAATGAATGTCTATTATGTTTAATCACAAGCCGTTCTAAACGTCGTATTTTGGCTTTATTTTCAGGTGAAAATAAAGACAAAAATTCTCCAACATTTGGATAATTATTTATTGATTTGCTACTAACCTTTCGGCTCACATATGCCATCTTCAGAGAGGTTATTTAGACTGAAATACAATAACATCCACCATCACTGATGATTTTATTTTGTGTTGACATAAAACTCCGCTTGGCAACGGCAATAGTTACCAAAAATAATAAACGCAGTTCTCAAATTTGCAATGCGGTTTTATGACGTCACACCACGTGATGGCGCGAAATGACAACAAAACCCATGTAGTCAAATGCAATGTCATGTGCTATGTCCGGATTTAAAGGTGATTTTATTCAGTGTTGGTTGTTTAGATTTGATGTACATGGCCCCCAATATCTGCAGGTTCCTCTTACTGTGTGTATGAGTAAGGATCACCGTATTGTTGACCAAAATCTGTCTGATATTACCTACATGTTTATGTTTTTCAGAGAAATGTTGTTTAATTGTACTCTGATCAGAAAGATGACATGTAAGTCTATGGGAGAGCGTGGTTGTAGTAAAACCAATATATGTACTGGGTTTTTTATTAGTATCAGAGATGCAATCTCTGAATGGGCATGTAAATTGGTACACTACATTGGTTTTTTCGTAGAGAATTTAGTTTAGTGCTTGTTGGGTTATTATAGACTATGAGGTCAATTGTTTTGAATTTTTTATAATATATAATGAGTTTAATTTGATTATTACTTTCGACTGGTTAAACATTTCTACTTATTATGTTTTTGAGAGTTTTTTCTTCTTGTTTATAATTATTATGTATTTGGTTGCAATAGCATAAGTTAATAGTGTTATGTTTATTGTGATGTAAACCATTATTATTAATATTATCATTATTGTTAGAGCTATTGTTAATTTTGTTGAGATACATTTTAATTTGTTGATCAATAATGGAGTTAGGAAATCCATTATTGACTAGTGTTTGCTTAATGTTGTGTAATTCTTTATAAAATATAGATTTGGAAGAAGATATCATTTGTGTGCGTTGAAGTAAGTTTTTTATAACAGCTAACTCAATACACTAAATATATATATATATATATATATATATATATATATATATAGTGTAATGGGGCAGCAGATAATTTTCTAAACATATACTGTTAAATATAAGAGACAATGAATGTCTATTATGTTTAATCATGAGCCATTCTAAGCGTTGTATTTTGGCTTTAATTTCAGGTGAAAATAAAGACAAAAATTCTCCAGCATTTGGATAATTTTTTATTAAGTTGGTTCTAAGCTTTCGGCTCACATGAGCCATCTTCAGAGAGGTTACAAGGATGTTAACATAAAAACATCCACCATCAAAGATGATTTTATCTTGTGTTGACATAAAAAGTTTAGTCAACAATACAATAATCCTCACTCATATAGACGGTAAAAATAACCTTCAGATATTAGAGGCCATTTACATTAAATCCAAACAACCCACTCTTAATAAAATCACATTTAAATCTGGTCATAACACATGACATTGCATTTAAATATATGGTTTTGTTCACATTTTGAGCTCGCACGCGGTGTGACATCATAGAACCGCATGACAAATTTACAAACTGCGTTTGCTATTTTTGGTAACTGTCGTTGTTGCTTAGCAAAGTTTTATGTCAACACAAGATACAATATATATATATATATATATATATATATATATATATATATTAACAGAGGTTTCATTAAAAATGACAGACATGGTGTTGATGGTTAAAGTTTTTATGGAATTTTTCATGTGATTTTATGATTTCTTTCTTTTGAGGACATAAATTATATAAAAATTGTCCAAATGTTTTGTTTATTGCAGCACATACAGCTATAGTTTTAGCCTATTTTTGTGGATGAATGTTACTTTACATGCAACAGAAGGTAAGTAGCGTTATGTATAATGTGAAGTAGTGGAATCTCTTATGTACTGAACACGGTAAGCATGTTGTAATAAGTTGATATTATTGAGTGTTGGGTACTTCTTTTTTATTAGTAAAGGCTCCATTATTTTTAGTCTTTTTTTGCATGTTAATGATGCTAAGATATTTGTGTTATCAACCAGTATGTTCGGGATAGGGTTTGGTAGGTCGCCATGTGTGCTTAAATGAGATCGAATCAAGCTTCGTTGAGAGAGATGTAACATCAGTTTTTGAGCCAGTTTTATTGTGGTAGGGCTGATATAGTTATTGACGAAATTAGGATCAATGTCCTCAAAAAAAGAAATCATAGAACTTACATAAAAAACTAAAATTAAGTTTTTTTATGTAGTTTTTATGATTTCATATATATATATATATATATATATATATATATATATATATATATATACTACTGGCCATAATTATTAGGACACCTCAGTTTTTTTAAATAAATGATGTATTTCATACTATTTTTAATATATATTGCCAAGTGGATGATTCTAAATGAAAATAGAATGGGTCTTTTGTTATTATTACTTTGCATAATTCTACAAGGCAAATAGCAACAATTTACCCATCACAACTTTAGTTTATATATATATATATACACACTACCGGCCATAAATATTAAGTTACCCCAGTTTTTTAAAATAAATGATGTATTTTACACTATTTTTAGTATTTATTGCTAAGTGGATAATTCTAAATGAAAATAAAATGGTTCTTTTTTAATATTGCACAATAATATGTGCATTAAATGAACTGTTCTGCTGTCCAGTTTTTGTGCTCTCTTCCCCATGCTAGTCTCTTCTTCTTATTGGCTGGCCAAAGCAAAGGCTTCCTGGCTGCCTTATAAATTTTGCAAATTAATAATAACAAAACAACTATTCTATTTTTATTTAGAATATATATATATATATATATATATATATATATATATATAGTACTGTGCAAAAGTATTAGGACAAGAATTATTTTATCTTTTATGAGGCATCAGAATAAAGTTTATAACCACCCCTGTCCTAACACTTTTGCACACTACCGGTAGTGTGCAAAAGTATTAGGACAGGGGTGATTTTCCAAATGACCCCACTGAAATTCAAATACAGGGTGAAAAGCCAAGTAAATTACTAATAAATATGGATTATTTAAAACTTGGTGTAAAAGAAATGTATTAAAAAGAAGTTATATTTAATTTTTCCTATTTTCTATTAAACAAGTTATTTTGAAACTATTAATTATTCTATTATCCTTGGATATGACTGACTTTTTTCTTATCCCCCCTCTCGAATTCATAAATCTAATGGTACTTTGCAAGACACGCTTTGGAAACAAATACAAGCTGCTTGGCAGGAGATACCATTAGATACGTTGAAGAAGCTTTTGATATCAATGCCTGACAGAATGAAGGCTGTGATCAAAGCAAAAGGCTATTATACTAAATATTAAATTTATTTTGTAATCAGTATTTTTTCTTGTTAAATCATTTGTTGAGCAAATCAAAAAAATTACTTTAATTAAATTGTTTATTTTCTGTCAATATGCCTCATAAAAGATAAAATAGTTCTTGTCCTAATACTTTTGAACAGTACTATATATCTAAACTAAACTAAACTAAAAATCCTCGAAGCAATCTACATTAAACAATTTAAACCTGGTTTGAATACAATCAATTTCGATATTTCCAATAACGTACTCAAATGTCTGTAATCAGACCAGGGACCACAACACCACTATTTTGTCACTGTCTTCGGCCATCCGCCACGGTAGGGATGGACTTATATTTTCAATTCAATTATCTTTATTGTTAATAGCTTAAATGTTCTCTGTTTACTGTGTGTTAATATTTACTCTTTGATAATGGCTTATGCGAGCCGAAAGCTTAGACCCGATAAAAAATTCAACAAATACTGTGATTTTTTGTTGTCTTTCAACGACATCACCATCAAGTATATCAGACGGTATGAACGGATCCTACACAAAATTAATAGACAAAACTTGTCTATATTATTCAATGAAACCTGCATTAATATATATATATATATATCCAGGTAAAGAGGACCCAAGGTTTTACAATTTTCAGTTCTCTGGCGTCTACTTTTTATAAAAAGTGCTCAATACAATAAATATTCTAGAGAATAATATAATCATATAATTATGAATTAAATTTTTTTTTATTTAATCATATCACCCCAAGCAAGGCGATAATGCCACTGATGTGCAGGGGGCTACGTAAGGGTAAAAAGAATGGAAAAGAGAAAGCCGGAAACCACATCCTAAACAGGAAACAAGGGATGATCCTCTTCACCTGTTCAATAGATGTGGGTGAAACTCATTTTCACAGCTAACATCTAACATTGCCTGATGACGAAATAGAAAACTCGGAACATAGAAATTTCCATGTCACAATGTATTTTTGATTTATAATTATATGATTTTATATATATATATATATAAAAACCATGATTCAGTTGAATAATGTTTATGACATTGAAAGAGAACTATTAATTATTTATCTAATTTGTTTTCAACATTCAAAGAGAATTTGATGCCATAAGTCGGTTAATTCCATTTGCCTTCCCTCTACATTCTGGTCTTTCCTTCACTCTGACATGCATTGGCAACACCCTGACATGTTTTTCTTCACTTCCTTACCCCACGATACAACGGTCTATACATGGATTAATACCCCATCTACCATTATACTTACCATACCCATCTGATGCAAAAACCAAAAACTGATTTGGTGAGGCCAGCAGTGGATACTAACATGATTATCAGAGGTTTTAATTGCAGAAGTCATATTGAAAATTTAAGTTGTAGCATTTAATTCTTTAACGTTGGTGCTGATCTGTTTTGAGAGAAGTTGAGCTGATGTATTTTGCGATAAATCAAACTCATTTAAGATTATGTATTCTGTATTCAGTCACACACTGTAATCCTAGATTTTTTTTACTATCTATCTATCTATCTATCTATCTATCTATCTATCTATCTATCTATCTATCTATGTCTGTTCATATCTATCTATCTATCTATCTATCTAAGTCTGTTCATATCTATCTATCTATCTATCTATCTATCTATCTATCTATCTTGCATAGTCTGTTCATATCTATCTATCTATCTATCTATCTATCTATCTATCTTGCATAGTCTGTTCATATCTATCTATCTATCTATCTATCTATCTATCTATCTATCTATCTATCTTGCATAGTCTGTTCATATCTATCTATCTATCTATCTATCTATCTATCTATCTATCTATCTCTTATAGTCTGTTCAAGTCTGTTCATATCTATCTATCTATCTATCTTGCATAGTCTGTTCATATCTATCTATCTATCTATCTATCTATCTATCTATCTATCTATCTATCTATGTCCTGTTCATATCTATCTATCTATCTATGCCTGTTCATATCTATCTATCTATCTATCTATCTATCTATCTATCTATCTCAGTATGTTCATATCAATCTATCTATCTCAGTATGTTCATATCTATCTATCTATCTATCTATCTATCTATCTTTGTCTGTTCATATCTATCTATCTATCTATCTATCTATCTATCTATCTATCTATCTATCTATCTATTACAATCTGTTCATTATGTATGTATGTATCTATCTAACTATCTCTCTCTTTCTCTCTCTCTCTCTATATATATATATATATATCTGCAGCAGTCTGTTCATATCTACTTGCCTATGTATGTATGTATGTATATGTATGTATGTATATATAACTATATCATAGACTGTTTCTATCTATCTATCTATCTATCTATCTATCTGTAGCAGTCTGTTCATATCTACCTGCCTATCTATGTATGTATGTAAGTATATGTATGCATGTATGTATAAATATATCATCGACTGTTTTTATCTATCTATCTATCTATCTATCTATCTATCTATCTATCTATCTAAGTCTGTTCATATGTATGTACGTATCTATCTATCTATAGACCACAGCTCTTGTGTTGCAGTAAACTAGATATATATATATTTTTTTTTTCATCATTTCACCCCAAGCAAGGCATTTCACTGCCACTATTGTGTAGGGTGTTACATAGGGGAAAGTGATCTTAGTTATAGGAAATGTTGGAAGGAGGGTGATAGACAGATGAGGATACTGAGGATGGGGGTTGGTTATATGGGAAGAGTGTTTGAGAAATTGATGCAAGTTAGTGTGATAAGAGGTGTCTATTGACCTTACATTTAAACTCCTGGAGATTGTAGCCGTCGGGGAAGCAATCATGTGGAAGGGAATTCCACAGTCGGGAAGTGCAAGAAAAGAAACTGTTGGAGTAGAAGTTGTGGTTGCATTTTATCGGTTTCACTATAAAAGAGTGGGACCAAGTTGCTAATCTAGTATCTCATGCAAATTCATACCTAGGGGGCACCAGTGATCTAAGTTCATCAAAGCAGAAGCCATAAAAGTATTAATAGAAGAGGCACAGGGAAGCCACATCATGCCGGTGAGAGAATGACTGCAGCCGGGCTGCCAAGTCGGTATCGATCACATTACAGATTCTCTGTTGTATTTTGTCAAGAATCCCAAGGAGAATAGCAGGGGCACCCAACCAGATTGGGCAGCAGTATTCAATACACGGGCGTATGGTAGGTTTATATATTTGCAGGATGGACTCAAATGGGAAAAACATCCAGGCCCTGCACAGAGAACCAACTTTCAGAGCAGTGGATTTAGCAATGGATTTGAAATTGTCATTCCATTTGAGGTCCACTGAGAGTGTGAGGCCAAGGAGGCGTAATGTTTTACTCTCAGGGGGGCTTGCCTGTTTCATGCTAATGAGAGGTAGAAGTGATTGTCTATGATGGTTAATTGATAGCAGCTTTGGTTTGGAAGCATTAAAATTTATGAGCCATTTCTTACCCCTGTCCACCACTGATTGGGGTTCCTTCTCAAGCTTGGCAGCAAGGTTCACTTTGTCGCTCACACCAGATTTTTGATTGAGGTGAGAGTAAACTGTGGTGTCATCAGCATACATGCCTACTTGGGAAAAATCGTTAATGTAGATCAGAAAGAGTGTAGGAACTAGGATAGAGCCTTGAGGGACACCCGCATTCCTATGATAATTTTGGAAGCATGTCCGTTTAATACTACCTTCAATGTGCAATTAGAGAGGAATGACTTGATTAGGTCAAACAAATGTCAAGTTATACCATAGCTCTGTCGTTTGCATAGAAGCCCAGTATGCCAGACTCTGTCGAATGCTTTGGAAATATCCAAAGCAACAGTTCGAGCTTTGCCATTCTTGTTGAGAGCCTGGTATATATACTCAGTGATGGTTTTTAGCATATCAGCAGTAGACCTGGTGAAGCGGAAACCATACTGTTTGTCTGAGAGGAGCCTGTGGGCTTTAAGATGCTGAACCACCTTGGTGCTGATAATGGTTTTGAACACTTTACCATAAACCGGAAGGAGGCTGATAGGGCCGTAATTAGTGGGGTCCGAGGGTTCTCCAGTATTCTTAAATATAGGAACTACAAAGGAAGACTTCCAACAGGCAGGAAAGCAGGAAGCAAGCAGTAGTTGTAGAGCTTAGAGAGGACAGAAGAGAGTTCAAGGAAACATTTCTTCAAGACTATGATTGTGATTCCGTCCCCTCTGCTCACTTTGTGAAGGTCAAGTTTTGAGATTATGTTAGAGACCAGCGAGGGGGTAATGTGGACGTCATTCAGTTGAGCCTCAGTTCTAGGTGGGAAATTGGGTGTAGATACTCCAGACAAATCCAGTCTCGAATTGGTGGAGAATCTACAAGCAAAGCATTCAGCCTTGTCCGCTGAGGAGGTGAGAACCTCAAATTCATTGATTAGAGTGGGTAATGAGGTTTTACTTTTGTTAAGCACGCTTTTACAGAGTCGCCAGTAGTCTTTGGTGCCGAACTGACAGGATGCTATGCATTGCTTCATTCTGGCAACAAACAACATCTTAGCTTCGTTAAGTATCTTTTTACACTTATTATGAGCTGAGGCGAAAAGGCACCTGTTTTGGTCCAACGTGTCACTTTGATAAAACCGGAAGAAGTGATTCTACTGGGCAATGGCAGCCAAGCATGCAGCTAGAACCAGGGGGACGAATGGGATTTAAGCTGAAATTTCCTGGCTGGGATGAAAACATTGATGCCAGCCTTAATCCAATAGGAGACCACAGATGCACAGTCTTCAACGGGAAGATTAAAAACATTGTATTAAGGGATGTCACATAGGAAGTTGCGAAACAAGTCCCATTCTGCTCTTTGGTAGCAGTGGGATATTCTGCTAGTCTGAGTTTCTTGGGTAGAGTGGGAGTGGAATGAGATGTTAGTGGAAACTACGGCGTGGTCAGAGTTTCTGAGAGATTAGAGCTGCATGGCAGTGCAAGAGTCTGGGATGGAAATGAAGCAGAGGTCTCGTAGTGAGTCCCTTCCATTAGAGATATTGGAGAAACGTGTGGGGAAATCCCCTACTTGCATAACAGATTGGGCGATTAAAAAATTCATGGTGTGGACACCAGCAAGATCGGTGACAGTTTTCCAGCCACTTGGTGTGGTGAGTGGTAAAGTCACCAAACACAAATATATGGGCAGATGGATGAGAAGAAATGGCCTTGTCAATATTGTTAGAGATGTTATCAAGTATTGAACAGTCAGAAGAGGAAGGGGAGCGGTAGAGAAAGAAAAGATAGCTAACAGAGTTTAGAAGTGAGAGGCGGAAGCACAGGAAAGAATGAGAGGTCACCCTAGCTAGATGGAGGTGTTTGCTGACATAAACCCAAACCCATGCATATGGACATTGGAGTCCTTCCTGAAGAGGGGAAGGTAACCAGGAACATAAAACTTAGAAGAGGGGATAGAAAGGTCAAGGTTAGTTTCACAGAGAGCTAAGATATCAGGTGAGTTAGTTTGAAGGAATGATTCTACGCTGTAAAAGTTAGTGCGAATACCTCGTATGTTTGCAAAAAAGACGCAGACAGGTTTGGGCAATATATATATATATATCACAGTGTGTTCATGTCTATTTATCTATCTATCTATATATCTATCTATCCCAGCCTGTTCATATCTATCTATCTATCTATCTATCTATCTATCTATCTATCTATCCCATTAGCAGGATGAAACTGTTTCAGTCAATGACAGTCTACACATATTTATATATTAATTATAGACTGTTCATATCTGTCTATAAGTCTTGGTGCATCTTATCATTGAATTTGTAGTTTTATTCAGGACATTTTGATTGATGTACATGGAAGGCTTCAGGTGTATCTGTTGAAGATAAACATTACCTTCTTGATTAAAGTGTTGGTTAAAATATACCTTGTTTCCTCGGAAGACCTGGTTTCAATCTGGGTTTCTGGTAGTGCTGGAAAGTCTGATTCAAAGGGCGAAATGGTCAAGTGGCATCAACGTGAGTATTACCAAATAGGAGTTATCTCCCCTAAACATGGAAAAAACAAGAGAGCAGTCTGTGCCTGTGGATTGAATAAAGTTTGTTCAACTCTCTCTATCTATATAAGACTATTACTATCTATCTATCTATCTATCTATCTATCTATCTATCTATCTAGTAAGTTTGTTGATATCTCTCTCTATCTAGTAAGTCTGTTGATATCTATCTATCTATCTATCTAGCAAGTCGGCTGGATATCTATCTATCTATCTATCTATCTATCTATCTATCTAGTAATTCTGTTGATCTATCTATCTATCTATCTATCTATCTATCTATTTAGCAAGCCTGTTGATATCTATCTATCTAAACTGTTGATCTTTATCTGTCTATCTATCTATAGTAAGTCTGTTGCATCTATCTATTTATCTATCTAGTAAGTTTGTTGATATCTATCTATCTATCTATCTATCTATCTAGTAAGTCTGTTGATATCTATCTATCTAAGCTGCTGATATCTATCTATCTAAGCTGTTGATCTTTATCTATCTGTCTATCTATCTATAGTAAGTCTGTTGGCATCTATCTATTTATCTATCTAGTAAGTCCGTTGATATCTATCTATCTATCTATCTATCTATCTAGTAAGTCGGCTGATATCTATCTATCTATCTATCTATCTATCTAGTAATTCTGTTGATCCATCTATCTATCTATCTATCTATCTATCTATCTATTCAGTAATTCTGTTGATCTATCTATCTATCTATCTATCTATCTATCTATTTAGTAAGCCTGTTGATATCTATCTATCTAAACTGTTGATCTTTATCTGTCTATCTATCTATAGTAAGTCTGTTGGTATCTATCTATTTATCTATTCAGTAAGTTTGTTGATATCTATCTATCTATCTATCTATCTATCTATCTATCTAGTAAGTCTGTTGATATCTATCTATCTAAGCTCTTGATATCTATCTATCTGTTGATCTTTATCTATCTGTCTATCTATCTATATAAGTCTGCTGGCATTCATTCATTTATCTATCTAGTAAGTCCGTTGATATCTATCTATCTATCTATCTATCTATCTAGTAAGTCTGTTGATATCTATCTATCTAAGCTGCTGATATCTATCTATCTATTGATCTTTTATCTATCTGTCTATCTATCTATATAAGTCTGTTGGTATCTATCTATTTATCTATCTAGTAAGTCCGTTGATATCTATCTATCTATCTATCTATCTATCTAGTAAGTCTGTTGATATCTATCTATCTGCTTGCTGATATCTATCTATCTAAGCTGTTGATCTTTATCTATCTGTCTATCTATCTATATAAGTCTGCTGGTATCTATCTATTTATCTATCTAGTAAGTCCGTTGATATCTATCTATCTATCTATCTATCTATCTATCTATCTAGTAAGTCTGTTGATATCTATCCATCTAAGCTTCTGATATCTATCTATCTAAGCTGTTGATCTTTATCTATCTGTCTATCTATCTACATAAGTCTGTCTATATCTATCTATTTATCTATCTAGTAAGTCCGTTTATCTATCTATCTATCTATCTATCTAGTAAGTTTGCTGATATCTCTTCATTCATTCCTAGTAAGTCTGTTGATACATACATCTATCTATCTATCTATCTAGTAAGTCGGCTGATATCTATCTATCTATCTATCTATAGTAAGTCGGTCAGATATCTATCTATCTATCTATCTATCTATCTATCTATCTATCTAGTAATTCTGTTGATCTATCTATCTATCTATCTATCTATCTATCTATCTATCTAACTATCTATCTATCTATCTATTTAGTAAGCCTGTTGATATCTATCTATCTAAACTGTTGATCTTTATCTGTCTATCTATCTATAGTAAGTCTGTTGGTATCTATCTATTTATCTATCTAGTAAGTTTGTTGATATCTATCTATCTATCTATCTATCTAGTAAGTCTGTTGATATCTATCTAAGCTGCTGATATCTATCTATCTAAGCTGTTGATCTTTATCTATCTGTCTATCTATCTATATAAGTCTGTTGGTATCTATCTATCTATCTATCTAGTAAGTCCGTTGATATCTATCTATCTATCTATCTATCTATCTAGTAAGTCTGTTGATATCTATCTATCTAAGCTGCTGATATCTATCTATCTAAGCTGTTGATCTTTATCTATCTGTCTATCTATCTATATAAGTCTGTTGGTATCTATCTATTTATCTATCTAGTAAGTCCGTTGATATCTATCTATCTATCTATCTATCTATCTATCTATCTAGTAAGTCTGTTGATATCTATCTATCTAAGCTGCTGATATCTATCTATCTAAGCTGTTGATCTTTATCTATCTGTCTATCTATCTATATAAGTCTGCTGGTATCTATCTATTTATCTATCTAGTAAGTCCGTTGATATCTATCTATCTATCTATCTATCTATCTATCTATCTATCTATCTATCTAGTAAGTCTGTTTATATCTATCTATCTAAGCTGCTGATATCTATCTATCTAAGCTGTTGATCTTTATCTATCTGTCTATCTATCTATATAAGTCTGCTGGTATCTATCTATTTATCTATCTAGTAAGTCTGTTGATATCTATCTATCTAAGCTGCTGATATCTATCTATCTAAGCTGTTGATCTTTATCTATCTGTCTATCTATCTATATAAGTCTGTTGGTATCTATCTATTTATCTATCTAGTAAGTCCGTTGATATCTATCTATCTATCTATCTATCTATCTATCTATCTAGTAAGTTTGCTGATATCTCTCTCTATCTATCTAGTAAGTCTGTTGATATCTATCTATTTATCTATCTAGTAAGTCGGCTGATATCTATCTATCTATCTATCTATCTATCTATCTATCTATCTAGTAATTCTGTTGATCTATCTATCTATCTATCTATCTAGTAATTCTGTTGATCTATCTATCTATCTATCTATCTATCTATCTATCTATCTATCTATCTATCTATCTATCTATTTAGTAAGCCTGTTGATATCTATCTATCTAAACTGTTGATCTTTATCTGTCTATCTATCTATAGTAAGTCTGTTGGTATCTATCTATTTATCTATCTAGTAAGTCCGTTGATATCTATCTATCTATCTATCTATCTATCTATCTATCTAGTAAGTCTGTTGATATCTATCTATCTAAGCTTCTGATATCTATCTATCTAAGCTGTTGATATTTATCTATCTGTCTATCTATCTATATAAGTCTGCTGGTATCTATCTATTTATCTATCTAGTAAGTCTGTTGATATCTATCTATCTAAGCTGCTGATATCTATCTATCTAAGCTGTTGATCTTTATCTATCTGTCTATCTATCTATAAGTCTGTTGGTATCTATCTATTTATCTATCTAGTAAGTCCGTTGATATCTATCTATCTATCTATCTATCTATCTATCTATCTATCTATCTATCTAGTAAGTTTGTTGATATCTCTCTATCTATCTAGTAAGTCTGTTGATATCTATCTATTTATCTATCTAGTAAGTCGGCTGATATCTATCTATCTATCTATCTATCTATCTATCTATCTATCTATCTAGTAATTCTGTTGATCTATCTATCTATCTATCTATCTAGTAATTCTGTTGATCTATCTATCTATCTATCTATCTATCTATCTATCTATCTATTTAGTAAGCCTGTTGATATCTATCTATCTGGTTGATCTTTATCTATCTGTCTATCTATCTATAGTAAGTCTGTTGGTATCTATCTATTTATCTATCTATAAGTCCGTTGATATCTATCTATCTATCTATCTATCTATCTATCTAGTAAGTCTGTTGATATCTATCTATCTAAGCTGCTGATATCTATCTATCTAAGCTGTTGATCTTTATCTATCTGTCTATCTATCTATATAAGTCTGTTGGTATCTATCTATTTATCTATATCTAGTAAGTCCGTTGATATCTATCTATCTATCTATCTATCTATCTAGTAAGTCTGTTGATATCTATCTATCTAAGCTGTTGATATCTATCTATCTAAGCTTGCTGGATTCTATCTATCTGTCTATCTATCTATATAAGTCTGTTGGTATCTATCTATTTATCTATCTAGTAAGTCCGTTGATATCTATCTATCTATCTATCTATCTATCTAGTAAGTCTGTTGATATCTATCTATCTAAGCTGCTGATATCTATCTATCTAAGCTGTTGATCTTTATCTATCTGTCTATCTATCTATATAAGTCTGTTGGTATCTATCTATTTATCTATCTAGTAAGTCCGTTGATATCTATCTATCTATCTATCTATCTATCTATCTATCTAGTAAGTCTGTTGATATCTATCTATCTAAGCTTCTGATATCTATCTATCTAAGCTGTTGATCTTTATCTATCTGTCTATCTATCTATATAAGTCTGTTGGTATCTATCTATTTATCTATCTAGTAAGTCCGTTGATATCTATCTATCTATCTATCTATCTATCTATCTATCTATCTATCTATCTAGTAAGTCTGTTGATATCTATCTATCTAAGCTTCTGATATCTATCTATCTAAGCTGTTGATCTTTATCTATCTGTCTATCTATCTATATAAGTCTGTTGGTATCTATCTATTTATCTATCTAGTGTCTGTTGATATCTATCTATCTAAGCTGCTGATATCTATCTATCTAAGCTGTTGATCTTTATCTATCTGTCTATCTATCTATATAAGTCTGTTGGTATCTATCTATTTATCTATCTAGTAAGTCCGTTGATATCTATCTATCTATCTATCTATCTATCTATCTATCTATCTATCTAGTAAGTTTACTGATATCTCTCTCTATCTATCTAGTAAGTCTGTTGATATCTATCTATTTATCTATCTAGTAAGTCGGCTGATATCTATCTATCTATCTATCTATCTATCTATCTATCTATCTATCTAGTAATTCTGTTGATCTATCTATCTATCTATCTATCTAGTAATTCTGTTGATCTATCTATCTATCTATCTATCTATCTATCTATCTATCTATCTATTTAGTAAGCCTGTTGATATCTATCTATCTAAACTGTTGATCTTTATCTGTCTATCTATCTATAGTAAGTCTGTTGGTATCTATCTATTTATCTATCTAGTAAGTCCGTTGATATCTATCTATCTATCTATCTATCTATCTATCTATCTATCTATCTATCTATCTATCTAGTAAGTTTGCTGATATCTCTCTCTATCTATCTAGTAAGTCTGTTGATATCTATCTATTTATCTATCTAGTAAGTCGGCTGATATCTATCTATCTATCTATCTATCTATCTATCTAGTAATTCTGTTGATCTATCTATCTATCTATCTATCTAGTAATTCTGTTGATCTATCTATCTATCTATCTATCTATCTATCTATCTATCTATCTATCTATCTATTTAGTAAGCCTGTTGATATCTATCTATCTAAGCTGTTGATCTTTATCTATCTGTCTATCTATCTATAGTAAGTCTGTTGGTATCTATCTATTTATCTATCTAGTAAGTCCGTTGATATCTATCTATCTATCTATCTATCTATCTATCTATAATTCTGTTGATCTATGATCTATCTATCTATCTATCTATCTATCTATCTAACTATCTATCTATCTATCTATTTAGTAAGCCTGTTGATATCTATCTATCTAAACTGTTGATCTTTATCTGTCTATCTATCTATAGTAAGTCTGTTGGTATCTATCTATCTAAGCTTCTGATATCTATCTATCTAAGCTGTTGATCTTTATCTATCTGTCTATCTATCTATATAAGTCTGTTGGTATCTATCTATTTATCTATCTAGTAAGTCCGTTGATATCTATCTATCTAAGCTGCTGATATCTATCTATCTAAGCTGTTGATCTTTATCTATCTGTCTATCTATCTATATAAGTCTGTTGGTATCTATCTATTTATCTATCTAGTAAGTCCGTTGATATCTATCTATCTATCTATCTATCTATCTATCTATCTATCTATCTGAATATGATCAACTTTTTGCGTGACAAACAGTACATATTTCATTTAGCCCCTTTAAATGCTGACATCCTAATTACCATTATACACAGAATTAGTGAGTCCCTTGATGGCACAAGTGTCATGTCATTCAGTCAGTTAAGTGCTATACATGTTACATGCTTGGGCGATCATGTCTTAAAAGAGACATGACTGACTGGGCAGAAGATTATTCCGCAGTAGGTTGCCATTACTTTCTGCGGTAGACTGATTTCCAACCAAGGCTATAGAACCCAATCTGTCCTGTTATTTAACCCATAACTGGGGGGAAAAGACAAGGTGTGGCACAAAGGTTTATTACACAAGTTTTCCAGCTATGGAATCACCAGAAGAGTTTTCTCTATTATAAAATCTTTCTTAACAGGTAGATTCTTGAAGGTATTTATTAACAACTAATCCTCTGAGGCCCTGGTGGTCAACACAGGTGTACTTCAGGGAACACTTCTTAGACGGACCCTCTTTCTGATTTAAATAATTGATCTACTTCAGAATATACTCTGATTATTTGTAAACATCCATGAAAATGATATGATGATATATGGATAATCTTCTCACTTTGTTTTTTTATTTTTTTTCCAATTGGAGTAGATAGATCTATCTATCTATCGTTCCCGGTTCACACTCCACCCACGTCTATAGAACAGGTTAAGAGGCTCATGCCTTGTTCCCTGTTTAGGATGTGGTTTCCGGCTTTCTCTTTTCCAATCTTTTTACTCTTTTGTTTTTTATTTTCAATTGGAGTAGATAGATCTATCTATCTATCGCCCGGTTCACACTCCACCCACGTCTATAGAACAGGTTAAGAGGCTCATGCCTTGTTCCCTGTTTAGGATGTGGTTTCCGGCTTTCTCTTTTCCAATCTTCTCACTCTTTTTTTTTTTTTTTCAATTGGACTAGATAGATCTATCTATTGCCCGGTTCACACTCCACCCACGTCTATTGAACAGGTTAAGAGGCTCATCCCTTGTTCCCTGTTTAGGATGTGGTTTCCGGCTTTCTCTTTCCCAATCTTTTCACTATTACATAGCCCCCTGCACATCAGTGGCGTTACCACCTTGCTCGGGGTGATACGATTAAAAAAAAAAAAAAAAAAAACACCTTCAAAAGTCTTCATTATCAGAGATTTGTGACTGATCTCTTTTCCAATATAAAACTAGGAAAAAAAAAAAACTGACTAGTTGCATTCAATGCCTTACATGGTTATATTTTTTTTCTGCCGATCATGGTCCTGGGTACGGTAATAAACTGCATCTGGCAGCAAGACTGGGAGTTTGTGAAGAGCATGGAACCATCTCTTTATTGCTGTTGATCCCAGGTCTACTCTGGTAAGTACCCCTGTAATTTTTTGGTGACCCCTCGAGGAAGACCTGTATCTTGAGAGGATATTGGGTTTCAGAATTACATCCAACTTCAAATGTCATTATCATGTATGATTTATCACTAGAGATTCAGGTAAAATAATTGGTTCGCAATATTGTTCCAGTAAGTACCTGACTCCATATGCTGGTGAATGGACAGTTGTGTACCATGCATTTGTGTCATGGGCAATTGCATAGCAGGATATTTGCATCCCTAGATAAATGCATCCCTGGATAATATCATACCTCTGGTAATTTTTTAGTGACCCCTTAAAGAAGACCCACATCTTGAGAGGATATTGGGTCTCAGACTTACACCCAATCTCAAATGTAGTTATTATATATGTTCTATCGTTAAAGATTCAGGTTAAATAATTGGTTCACTATACTATTCAAGTAAGTATATATGCTGGTGAATGGACAGTTGCGTACCATGCATTTGTGTCACAGACAATCACGTACCTGACAATTGCATTTCAAAACAAATGCATCTCTGGATAATTGCATGACTCTAAAAAGTTTTTAATGTCCTCTAGAGGAAGTCCCAGTCTTTGAGAGGATATTGGTTTTATATAGTGATATATAGTGGCTCTCTAATAGCAAGATGCCTTTGATATTATGATTTAAATAGTATTTTTGTATTTTCAACCAAAATCCTTCTTAAGAGTTCTTGTAAATTATAGGTTAATAAATGTTGATTTTATTGCACTGTTGTTACATAGGTGGCATGTAAGGTGTTCTCTAAAAGAAGTGGTAGTATGGCTAATATAGGTAATTGATTTATGACAAGAAACACAGTCTTGCACAAGTCATTGAAATTCATACGCTATATTAGTTACCTCTAGTTTAGATTTGATGGAGTCATTTTAATTAGAAACAACAAGGTTTGCAGTCTTTCATTTTCTATAATATATTATAAATTTTACATGTTTTTAAAGAATTACAGCAGATACTCTCATTACGATTGAGCTCTCTAGAGAAGAAAATTTTAAAAACAGTTTCCACTTCAGTGATATATGCATTATTCTTCAGAAATTAATTGAGTTCTTTTGGTGACTGGTGTGTGTATACAGTGCTTATATACAACATGTTAAAATTTCCATGCACCTATGGCTTAGGGGGTAGCAACTCCGACTGACACCAAATCAGTCAAGTTTCGATCCAGACCAGAAGCAAGTGGATGTATCTAGCCACGCTGATGAGCTGTGATACAGTGAAACAGGCTTGTATGTTAATGACTAAAATATATATATTAGTCATCCTCAAATTTACTTACCTCCGCCATTACTGTAGGCTAAATAGGGGAATCTCCATACATTTCCTAGTCCAACGGAATATCCCAGTAAGGACATGAGAAAATCAAATCGACCACTCCAATTTCCTCTTTCCACAATGTCGTCTCCCCCGTCATCATCCAGACGCGTGAGAACTGCACTACTGGAAACATCTTCGGCAAGTTGTTCTAAAGAAGTTGGCGTCTGTAAGAAAGATGGAAATTGAAGCATAAGCGTTACTGGGCAGAATAGCATTTCAGAAAGAGATAAAGATTAACAAAGTTAAAGAGAGAGAGGGGAAGTTAGAGAAAGAGAGAGAAAGTGGGGTGGGAAGGAAAGAGAGGCAGAAGAGTGAAAGGTGTCTGAAAAGAAGATAGAAATGATTGTCCTTTTAGAGAGAGATAAAAAGAACTAAAAAGAAAGAGTGAGAGAGAGAGGTAGAGAGATAGAATATAAAAATGGAGTTGGAAGGAATGGTGGTGTATTTAATAAAAGATAAAAATGGAAAGAATATGTTTTTGAGGGATATCTTTTAGAAAGAGATAAAAATAAAAAAAGCAATATATATATATATATATATATATATATATATTTAGCATATCGAGGCAGCAAGTAATTTTCTAAACATATTCTATTAAATATAAGAGACAATGAATGTCTATTATGTTTAATCATGAGCCGTTCTAAACGTCGTATTTTTGCTTTAATTTCAGGTGAAAATAAAGACAAAAATTCTCCAACATTTGGATAATTATTTATTGGTTTTCTTCTAAGCTTTCGGCTCACGTTGCCAAGCGGAGTTTTATGTCAACACAAAATAAAATCGTCGGTGATGGTGGATTTTATAATATTTCAGTTTAAACTACCTCTCTGAAGATGGCTCATGTGAGCCGAAAGCTTAGAAGAAAACCAATAAATAATTATCCAAATGTTGGAGAATTTTTGTCTTTATTTTCACCTGAAATTAAAGCAAAAATACGACGTTTAGAACGGCTCATGATTAAACATAATAGACATTCATTGTTATATTTAATAGAATATGTTTAGAAAATATATATATATATATATATATAGAGAGAGAGAGAGAGAGAAACAGAGAGAGAGAAAGGAAAGTGAGAGGGAAAAAGGTAAAGAGAAAGAAGATAAAAGAGAGAAACAGACACTTTCTAAACCTTTTTATCTCTCTCTCTCTCTCTCTCTATATATATATATATATATTGCTTGAGAGAGAGAAAAAGTGTCTCTTTCTCTCTTTTATCTTCTTTCTCTTTACCTTTTTCCCCTCTCCATTTCTCTCTCTCTCTCTCTCTCTCTCTCTTAAAATGAGAGAGAGCGAGAAAGAGAAAGGAAAGAAGAGAGAGACAAAGGTAAAGAGAAAGATGGAAAGAGAGAAACAGACAGGTAGAAGAAAAATTGTCATCTGCAATGAATATAACAAAAAATGATGGAAAATGTTCTTTGGATATCACATCAAGTGATGGAAAGAAAGAAAATAAATCAGAGAGAAAGATAAAAACGGAAGAAAGAGAGAAGAAAAAGAGAAAGAAGACAGAAAAAGAGAGATAGAAAGAGACAGGTGATAGGGAAATTAAGCAAATTAGAGATAGAGATAGAATGAGTGAGAGAGGTGCACAGTGAAAGAGAAATCAAGAATAAGAAAGAAAAAAAGAGATGTTCTTCCCTGAAAAAAAAAAAGAAAAGAAAAAAAAGCATAGAATAACAACAAGGAAGAGTAATAGAGGTAGAAGGAAAGGTTTCTTCTTCTTCTACTTATTTTTCTTCTTCTTCTTCTTTTTCTTTTTCTTTTACTTTTTTTTTTTTTTTACTCCTTTTTCTTACTTTGCATTTTTCTTTCTTCTTCATATTGAAGTAGATAGACTTAACTATTGCCCGGTTCACACTCACCCACGTCTTTTGAACAGGTGAAGAGGCTTATCCCTTGTTTCCTGTTTAGGATGTGGTTCCCGGCTTTCTTTTTTTTTTTTTCCAATCTTCTTTCACTTTTTTTTCTTTTCTCTTTTTTTTCTTTTTTTGTTCTTAATTGGAGTAGATAGACTAAACTATCGCCCGGTTCACACTCCACCCATGTCTATTGAACAGGTGAAGAGGCTCATCCCTTGTTTCCTGTTTAGGATGTGGTTCCCAGCTTTCTCTTTCCCAAACATTCTACTCTTAAGTAGCCCCATGCACATCAGTGGCATCACCGCCTTGCTTGGGGTGATATGATTAAAAAAAAAAAAAAAATTCACTTTTTATTTCATTGGTCTATACACTAAATATGATTAAAACATTATTTTTCTAAAATGTCTTGAGAGCATGAAATGGCAATTTGAAAATATTTGAATGATTTCACATTGGGATTGAATTTTTCAATTCTGATGTCATTTTTCTAGAGAACTTACAAATAACTTTTTTTCCTGAAATATAAAATCAGACCAAATTGTGCAAAATATTTAAAAAATAAAATCCCAAATTAGGACACACATGCACAATAAGACATAATGTCAAAAGTACTGTTTTTCCTTTCACACCACTATCATTTTAACTAACTTCACTCTTCATCAATATTTATTGTTTCTAAAAGCGATGATTAAAATTGGAATAAAGAAGTTTGCGTATTCAAAGCCCGTTAGGGTCACCACTTATTAGCATTGGTTTTGAACCGGCAATATTTCCAATTATGTGAGACTAATACAAACAATATGAACATTAGTATATATATAATATACTGCCGTAGAAGGACAAGTTACACAGCAATAAGAAATAGCCCTTTAATATAACAAAAACAAGTATAATACATTCAGACTATTTAAGTACGTCTCAAAACAAGATGAATTTTCACGTTGTCCAAATGGACAAGAATGTTTTAGCAAAAATTTCCATACCGTTATGCCTGCAGTGCCCCTCGTGGTTATCACTGGTGCCCCCTAGGTATGAATTTGCACGAGATACTAGATTAGCTACTAGGTCCCACCCTTTTACAGTAAAACAGATAAGATGTAACCACAATTTCTACTCCAACAGCTGTTTTTCTCGCACTTCCCACCTGTGGAATTCCCTTCCATACATTTGCTTCCCCGACAGCTACAATCTCCAGGAGTTTAAATGTAAGGTCAATAGACACCTCCTAACACATTAACTCGCATCCATTCTCTCAAACACTCTTCCCATCTACCCAACCCTCATCATCGGTATCCTTACCTGTCTATTACCTGCCCTTTGACATTTCCTATATCTAACCATCCTTTCCAATCACTCTTTCTCGTCATTTTCCCCTATGTAACCCCCTGCACAATAGTGGCAGTGGTATGCCTTGCTTGAGGTGAAATGAAACACCCTTCCCATCTACCCAATCCCCATCTATTTCTATAAAAAAAATTACTTACTTGTATAATTTGTTTTTTGGTGCATAGTTGAAAGAACTATGCATATTTTTTCTTTCTTTCAAATGTTTGTTTTTACTTTTCATAAGTGGGGAGGAAATATAGATGTTAAGTCAAGGATAATATTTTTCCAAATGAGTTTCTTAAAATCTGTGAGCATCTTTAATCTGGACAACAGAGACATTTTGCCTCTACTCTGGAAATGTTAATTAAACAAATGTTTACACTGACTGGAATGGGGACAGAAGCTTATCAATCTAAATTCACTGATCAGGAAAGAGACAGGAGCTTGTCAGTCTAAATTCCATTTGTCAGATCTTGCTCTGATAATTGTGGGATATCACTGTGTTTTGTTTAACCACACATTTTGGTGTAAATCAGGCACCATGCAGAAGACCAAAGAGTTCAATAATGTCATTGTGGGTCATTCTAAGTAACTTGTGAATCTTCAATGGCATACTTTTTGGTTGTAAAAGGAATCAGATTTCCTTTTTCTATATTTGAAGGGACACATTTTATTGCGAAATTTTTAATCGACCGTGGGCAAATAAAGCAATAAACTTTAATCGCCCAATTAAGTTTTTAATTGTCTGAGTTGATTGGGCAAGTGAAATCTCAAAGGCTGCTTGCAACATTCTAAAAACCAATATAATTAGAACTGATTCAGTGCAATATTTGCTATTTACTAATTTATAAAGAATATGAAAACAAATTTTCATTTATAAATTTATAAGCATTTATTAGATTATTAAAATATGTGAACCAATTATAAAGAAATCTTTATTAGTTACCGTTTTATAAAGTTTGAATCGGTTGATAATTAGTTGATGCTTTACTAACAATTCAAAAAAATAATATAATAAATGAAACGTTTGTTATTTTTGTTGTCACTCCACAAAGAATAAAGAAAGTGTATCAATTCACTTTCTCATGTTTCGGTTTTACTAAAATTTTATCATCAGTTTTTAAAACCATAAATATTGCCAAAGAGAGAAAGTAGTTAACAAATGGTATCATGGGAAAAATTATGGAAAAGAAAGAAAGAAACAAGCAGACAAAACAAACAGGAAAGAGTAAAGGAAAAAAGAATAGATGAAAAAGAAAATGAAAGCAACTTCAAAAATAAAAATGAAAGAAAAAAAGAAGAGAATAAAGTTTTTTTTTTGAGTTGGTATCACTCTAAGTAAGGCAGTAAAGCCACTAAGACAAGGTGTTGCGGGGTGTGGAAGAATTAGGAACAAAGACATTAAGGGACAGGAGTAATCAGGAGGACAGTAGATAGCAACTGACATTGCATTTAAACTCTTGCAAGTTAAAGTTAGCTTGAAACTATGCAACTGGGCTGGAAGGGAGTTCCACAAACAATAAGTGCAAGAAAAAGAAACTTAGCATAAAATTTATGAATTCATCTAGCCAGCTCAACTGTAAATTTATCAGCTCTCAACGCCAGTCAAATATTGTGCTTAAATTCATAGTCTAGGTTACATAGCAAAGAGCTCATCTGATCAATTGCCATGAAAATATCTATCTATCTATCTATCTATCTATCTATCTATCTATCTATCTCATCTATCATATCTATCTATCTATCTATCTATCTATCTGCTATATATCTATCTATCTATCTATCTATCTATCTATCTATCTCAGTCTGTCATATCTATCTATCTATCTATCTATCTATCTATCTATCTATCTATCTATCTCAATCTTCTCATATCTATCTATCTATCTATCTATCTATCTATCTCAGTCTGTCATATCTATCTATCTATCTATCTATCTATCTATCTATCTATCTCAGTCTGCTCATATCTATCTATCTATCTATCTGTCTATCTATCCCAGTCTATTCTGATGCGTATCTATCTATCTATCTATCTATCTATCTATCTATCTATCTATCTATCTCAGTCTGCTCATATCTATCTATCTATCTATCTATCTATCTATCTATCTATCCCATGATGCATATCTATCTTTTTTAATCAGTATCACTCCATGCAAGTTTGTAAAGCCACTAAAACACAAGAGGGAACATGGTGCAAAAGAATTTGGAAGAGAAACATTAATGATGAGTGGAAAGAGGAAAGAGTGATCAGGAGGACAGTATGTTGTGATTGACATTGCATTTCAATTTTTAAATGTTAAACTTGTCGGAAAAGCATGGAACCGGATAAAAAGTTCCACAAGCTTAGCATAGAATTTACAGCTACATCTAGCCAACTCAACTGTAAATTGATCAGATCTCGACGCCAGTTAAATATTGTGTTTAAATTCATAGCAAAAAACAATTACCATAAAAATATTTATAAAAATGCACTGAGAGGCAAACATTTAGCAGTGGGAAAGTGACTGAAGATGAGCTGTCAGATCAGGACCAATAATATTGCTGATTTTTCACTGGATTTTATTAAGGAGCTCATGGTAAGTAGCAGTGGCAGTGGACCATTTATGGCAGCAATATTCTAAGTATGGCCGAATGGTAGACGTATAGATATTTAAGATATATTCTGGAGAGAAACATTGCAGATTCTTCTTTTTATTTTATCAAGAACCTCTAGTGTGATTAATTTTAAAAAAATCTATGTACAATCATGAAGAGCTCATCTGAACAATTACCATGAAAGTATTTATAGAAAAGGCACAGGGAGGCAACCTTACAGTGGTGGAAAATGACTGAAGCCAAGCTGTCTTATCTGGACCAATAATATTGCTGGCTCATCTTTGTATTTTATCAAGAACCTCTAGTGTGCTTATATGTAAAAAAAGTCTAGGTACAATCACTGTGCCTTTTCTATAATTGCTCTGATGAACTTTCATCTTTGCTTTTTTTAATTTCCCCTCCCCCAGACAAATTGTAAATATGGGAGCTAGTTAGAACTTCATAGAGGTATTATGGTGGCTGTAGTAAGAATGTGTTATTTTGGTATAAGGATTATTGTGGTATGTTTGGGTCAGTGATTGTGGCTAGTTTAAGATAAGAATGATTGAAGACCAGCCTTCTTCTATCTCCCCTTTTGACTTTGTGCCACAGTTTTGTATACATCAAAATAAATATTACTTTTCTCTTTGGTTCCTAGACTTTAAAAATTTAAACACACTACTAGATTGGCAGCTAGGTCTCATCATTTTACAGTTGAAATTGTTAGGTGTAGCTGTAAGTTCTATGCTAACAGTTTCTTCTATCACACTTCTCGCTTGTGGAACTAAGTTTCAGCTTCTAGCTTTCCAGTCAACTTTGATCTCCAAAACTTTAAATGCAATGTGAATTGTCACATTCCACCTTCTTAATTCCTGTTCTTTTATTGTTCATTCTCTTTGATTATGTTTATTTTTGGCGTCTTGATATGGTGTAATCATTTGCAAGCTTGTCTTGTTAGAACCTATTACAACTGAGTAGTGAGTTCAATTTCTCATGCTTTGAAAATCAACTCTTTAATAATGTTTTTCTTTTTCTGATATTCTTTCACATTCTGTAACTTCTTGCATCTTAGTGGATTTATTGCCTTTCTTGGAGTGAAATGATAAAAAAAAATATGAATAAAAAAGGATGTCTCTGCATGTTAGCAAGCTAGGCTGATTGACCATTACAACAAACTACTGAGTTTGATTCTGACAGGGTGCACCATACTTGTGACCTTGTAGTAAACTAAAGATTATCAATGACGCATTTCAGTGTGGAGTAATGCTTAATGAGCTAGTGGAGTCGACTATTATCATTGAGTCGTGAGGTCAGTCCTCACTGTGTGTCTGATATTTGTGACCTTGAAGTTCAGAAAAGGAAGCTATTAGAACAGTATATATGGTTTCACGTAGCTAGTTTAACAGTAAAATGGCAAGATGTAGTTTTTGCTTTGTATCACCTCTTCGTCATTCACATCTCATTTGGTAACTTTATAATTTCAGTGGTTCATGAGGCTTGTAATGGGTGAAGTTTAGTAGAAAAAAACATCCAAAATCAATCTAAAAAATTATAGTTCAGTGTACTGTTCTTTAATTATTTTTTTTTTTTTACGATTATGTTTCCTCTGTAAAAGACCCAAGAACTACTCAAAATAGAAAGTATGTAGTGAACAAAACAAGATCTGGATTTAAACTTCAAATGGTAAGCACTGACTCATTGATTTTGTTAGAAAAAAAGACTCAAATTTACACATTTTGCTTAGTACACACGCAAAAGTGAATCTAAAACGAAACTCGTTAAATTTCACATCTTGATACGAAATGTTTTTTGGTCAATAGAAAACTAGGAAACATCTAAAATCAAAATTCAAATAATCTTTGATTATCAGAAACAAATTCTTTTACGGACCCTTTTTGCAAGCCGACACGAATTTGGCCCATCTTTTATTTCGTTTGTTGAGCTCAAAAAGATCATTTGGGAATTCACTCTCGGATGTGATTCTGGCCTTTCGAATGGATGACAAACAAACCTTGCAAACATGACTGACTGGGTTGAAGATTATCCTGCAGTAAGTTGTCATAACTTGCCAGCCAAGGCTATAGAACCCAATCTGTTTAACCCATAACTGGAGGGAACGGACGGATCAATACCTTTCCCAAGGCTATTTGCGTGTAAGTGAACGTAAAGAAATCCGTGTGCCAACACTGGGTTCAATCGCAAATCTGTTGCGAACAGGACAGCATGCAACGTAGTAATGAACAAAATAAGATCTAGATTTAAAATTCAAATGCTAAGCACTGACTCATTGATTTCGTTAGAAATAAAAACAGACTCAAATTTACAAACTTTGCTTAGCACACATGCAAAAGCGACTTCAAAAACAAAACTCGTGAAATTTCACACCTTGATGCAAAATGTTTTTCAGCCAATAGAAAACTAGAAAACATCTAAAAACAAAATTCAAATAATCTTCAATTATCAGAAACAAATTATTTTACGGACCATCTTACGAGCCGACATGAAGTTTGTTCGTCGTCCAATGGAAATGCCAGAATCACATCCAGGAGTGACTTCCCAAATGACCTTTTCGAGCCCCACAAACGAAATAGAAGACAGGCCAAGTTCACCTGTTGCCACAGAGAAGATGATGACAAATGTCAAGCGATTGCTATTATTATCTCTTTCTTTCTCTCTCACCTCCTTCCTTTTCATTGTTCACCCGTCTTATAGCCTTTGTTAATAACCAGTCTACTGCAGTAAGTAATGGCAATCTAATGCGGAAAAATCATCTGCCCAGTCATGTTTCTTTTGCGACATGCTCGCCCAAGCATGTATCATGTATGGCACTGAAGTGACTGACTGAGAGAGGAAATGGGCGCCCCTAAGTGACTTCTTTTACCCTTGAGATGATAGGAAGGAATCAGCATGATACTCTGGCAATCTCTATTTTTCTTTTTGTATATTAACAAACAAGTTCTTGTGTCCTAACTGGTGTCAAGGGTCAGCTATTTTTGAACAGTCAAACAGTTTTAGCCCTGTCATGTCAGCTTGGCAGATCATGTTTGACGCTATTTACAGATTATTGACTGAACTGGCATGAGTTCCAATCCTATTTCTACATATTACCTGGGAGAATATCACTTGGGTTTGGGATGATGCATAATAGTCAATAATGAGTCAGTGGTCATTAAAACTTCTTGTACTATGGCCAAATGCAAGAAACTAAAACAAAAAAGTAAAATAAGAGAATGCTGTTACCAATTGTACATATTCTTACTGTATGAGGATGGAGAATAGTTGTTCAGAAATATATATATATATATATATATATATAATAATAATAACTACATAGACTCTGTAAGTATGTAGGCCGTAAATTTATACTAAAATAAACCTCCGAAAAAACCATTAACAAACAGAACCTAAATCCGTTACAATCCGGTGCACTAAGACGTCGGATAAATGGGGGGGGGGGGGAAAGAAACCCGCGGAACAAGAACAAAACATTCAATACTCCGCAGTAAAGAAAAAACCCCAAACGGAACCAAACACAAGAAAAAGTGCTCAATACAAAGTACGAAAGAAAAGATACAATAGTAGAGTAAAACACACACAAAAATCTTGGCCCTGACGATCCGTAGTGTGAAACCGAGGTAGGTTTTGGCTCACTCTAGATTTTTGTGTGTGTGTATATATATATATATATATATATATGTAATGAATTATTTTGAACATTATTTTTACCGATACTCGTATTTAAGTAGATATTCTGTTTTTAATTAAACAGTATTTTTATATTTATATCTACCGGCTGATTATTTACGATAAATTTTTATTACAATTCGAACCTGCGACCTCTATTACATTGGGGAAGCATACCATTTGATTTGGTACCGTCTTGACCACTCGACCATGAATAGCCTCTTGATCAGACGAGGTTTTTATCATGCTCATATAACACAATTTTCGATTTTACCATAAACAAACATATCTGCTCTGAAATGTATTGTAATGTCAACAAATGTAAACATGTTACGAAAATTAACAGATTTTAACGAAACTTGGTTATAAGCAACTGACAATTTGTAATGAATTATTTTGAACATTATTTTTTAAATAATTCATTACACATTGTCGGTTGCTTATAACCAAGTTTCGTTAAAATTCGTTAATTTCCGTAACATGTTTACATATATATATATATATATATATATATATATATATAGTAATATTAATTATAGTAATAATACCAATATTAACAGAACTAATTCTGTCAAAACTACAAATGAAATCGTCTTGAAACCCACCGGGAACGAACCCAGAGGGAAAAGAAGGGGAAGAAAAAGAAACAAACGAAGTACCTGAACAAAAACCAAGCATTCGTAAGAAAGAAAAAAAAACCCAAGACGAAAATCTGTTAAGCAAAACCGTGGTAGGGTGTTGGCTTGCTCTTAGATTTTTGATTTTATATATATATAAATATTCATATAGATAGGTGTGAGTTTGTAAACCTACGATCACAAGAGCGTGAAACCCAGGGTCAAAAAATCACACCTATCTATATGAATATGTCAACTCTATCACTCATATTGAGCACTTTCAAATAAGTAACACGCATATATAATATATAAATAATATAATATATATAACAAATTGCATATATATATATTAATATTTGTAATTATATACATACACTTTTCACATATGTTTTTAATATATATATATGTTTTTAATATATATATATATATATGTTTTTACTATATATATATATATATAAAAAACAGAAATAGGGGTTGTTCAAAGAAGAGAAATTGGTATAGAAGAAAAAGTGCAAGAAGTTGTGTACATTTTGTTTAAAGTGTAGATTTATTGCTGTTATTATTAATACAAGATGTTTAAACAAAATGTTCACCACTTCTTGCTTCTTTTCTTATATATATATATATATATATATATATATACGCACACACACGCACACACACACACATGTGTGTGTGCGTGTGTTTGTGTATAAAACTAAATAATTATATACCAGAAAATATATATGAAAATAGAATGGTTCTTTTGTTATTATTACTTTGAAAGATTTTACAAGGCAAGGAAGAAAAAGATGAACTCGTCTGAATCACCCTAAATTTTCTTCATTCTTTCATTGATGAAACTGCAATATAGGTAATTATTAAATATTTATAAATTCATTTAATGTTATTGAAAAAAAGAACCATTCTACTTTCATTGACAATTATTCACTTGGCAATAAATACTAAAAAATAGTATGAAATACATCATATTTTTAAAACACTGGAGTGGCCTTATTAATTATGGCCGGTAATATATATATATATATATATATATATATATATATATATATCAGCTGAATATGTGCATTGAAATCTAACAAGATGGAAAATGGAATTTTTTATGCTAGGACAAGAACTATTTTATCTTTCATGAGGCATTAAAATAAAGTTTAAAATCACCCCTGTCCTAACACTTTTGTACACTACCAGTAGTGTGCAAAAGTATTAGGACAGGGATGATTTTCCTAAAACCCTCACTGAAATTCAAATACAGGGTGAAAAGCAAAGTAAATTACTAATAAATATTGATTATTTAAAACTAGGTGTAAAAGAAATGTATTAAAAAGAAGTTATATTTAATTTTTCCTATTTTCTATGAAACAAGTTATTTTGAAACTACTCATTATTCTATTCTCCTTGGATATGACTGACTTTTTTCTTATTCCCCTCTTGTGAATTGATAAATCTAATGTTACTTTGCAAGACATGCTTTGGGAACAAATACAAGCTGCTTGGCAGGAGATACCATTAGATACATTGAAGAAGCTTGTGATGTCAATACCTGACAGAATGAAGGCTGTGATCAAAGCAAAAGGCTATTATACTAAATATTAAATTTATTTTGTAACAAGTATTTTTTTCTTATTAAAGCATTTGTTGAGTAAATCAAATAAAATTTCTTTAATTAAATTGTTTATTTTCTGTCAATATGCCCCATAAAAATAAAATAGTTCTTGTCCTAATACTTTTGCACAGTACTGTATATATATATATATATATATATATATATAGTGGGAAAATTATATGACAAAATAGAAAAAGTTTACTTGTTAGTCCTTTAGAATTTTACTGGACTAAATTTGTTATGTTGGTACAACTGCACATGTCTATGACAGATGGATGCTGGGAATTTTAGAATATTTTTTCTTTATCTAGGTGAATTCATTTAGAGTCTTTTTCTTTTTTTCCACCACCTTTGTAAGCAGGTATTCCACACTGCAATATATATATATATATGTGTGTGTGTGTGTGTGTGTCTGCAGATCACTATGTTCTCACAGCCTAATTGAGCACTCTGGAAGAATGGTAGACTTTGAAAAAACAGTAGCTACTCTAGCATCTATGCATCATTCATTCAGCAATGAATTAGAACGCTTTAACTACTGGCGTATGTGTACATAGTATATCACATGCTAAATGTCTGCCTCCTTCTACTGAGCACCCATAGCTCAGAGGTAGAATTGCTGACTGATGCCAATTCAGTCAGTTTTCAATCCTGGGTAAAAGCAATCGGATGTCTAACAGTACTGATAAGCTGCAAAACAGATCTGTCTGTGGATGCCTATATACATATATATATGTATATATAGTCACTTTAAACAATATTTTTAGATGATACCCATATTTGAGTAGAAGCTCAGTTTATTTATTTATTAATTTTTGTCTACCAGCCTGAATATTCAAGAAATGAAATTAAATGAAATTATGCCCTCTTTGACAGGATTGGAACCTGCATCACTCTGGGAAAAGGGACCTGTAGTTAGATCCAATGCAGTGGCATCACTAGTACTTTTGTTTTCTGGGGCAGCCATCAAGTTTGCCATTTCTCTGCAGCAGAGTTAATTAACCTGGAAATTTTATAGAGGGTACACTATTTAAAACTTTCCAGCATTCGATTTGCATGCATGAATCATAAATTTAAAAACGTATGCTTCAGCTTGCCCGCTAGTCTTTTATTTTCAAGCCCTCGATTGTAGATTCATAGCTAAAGACTTAAGTTAATCTGTGGATAAAAGTTAAAAAATTTCTTGTTAAAAAAAGATTTAATTTTTTTATCCAATTCCAAACTTTTTTTAACGGTTTGCTGGCTAATTATGTTAGCCAGTCAGTTAAGTGCCATACGTGATACACTCTTGGGCGATCATGTCTCAAAAGAGACATGACAGACTTGGCAGAAAATTATCCCGCAGTAGGTTGCCATTACTTTCTGCGGTAGACTGGTTGCCAGCCAAGGCTATAGAACCCAATCTGTCATGTTATTTGACTCATAGCTAAAGGGAGAAAAGATGTATTAGATTATATTATTAAGTAGTAATTAGTAGTGGATCAATTTATTACTTCATAACAATAGAGAAACCGATCCCCCACTTTATACCCAGTGTCAGCTTTAAGTATGTTTCCAAATATTACATTCAGTCAGTCAGTTAAGTGTCATACATGATACATGCTTGGGCGATCATGTCTCGAAAGAAACATGACTAACTGCACAGAAGATTTTCCCTCAGTAGGTTGCCATTACTTTCTGTGGTAGACTGGTTGCCAGCCAAGAATATAGAATACAATCTGTCATGTTATTTAACCCATAACTGGAGGGAAGAGATGGATTAAGAGTATTTGCATGTAAGTGAATGCAAGGAATTCTACTGAAATTCAAACTCGGCTCCCTGATTTCTCATTTCTAGCTGATATCCACTGAACCACAATACACATCCTAAGTAAAGGGAACATTTGAAAGGCCTACTTAATAAGGACCACCTTGGCCTAAGCATAATTATCAATAACTGGCACAGGCCTAATAACATAAAACTGACAGCTATGAGAGACTGATGAATGCCAATTGTCGATCATATCTTTGTCAACTATGCAACAAACCAAAAATGCAACCTCTAAAATGTCCCACATACATGGACTGTCCAGGACGAACCACCCACTCTGTGTCCCCTAGCTATGCCAGTGATCCAATGTGCTCTAACCAACCAAACTACAGAGAACTTTTCCTGATCAGGTAGGATGAATAGCAGCTTTAAGTGAAATATATATATATATATAACATAGTGATGATCCACGTATACTGTCTTAATAATATATATAGGAAAAACTACTAAAAAGTTGTAAGTTTAAAAATGTATTTTTTTGACAGTATTTATTTATTTCTATTATTATATTTGAGATTTCAGACTGTCCTCGGCCTTTCATCAGAAACAAATGATTTTAAAATTTAAACGTATTTCGCAAGAGCGTTTGTGGAGAGATTGTTTACATCATGTCAAATAAATAAATACTGTCAGAAAAATACATTTTTAAACTTACAACTTTTTAAGAGTTTTTCCTATATATACATATACATATATATATATATAGGATTATTACAAATAAAATTTGACATTTAGCTGATTGACATTATAGTCAACAACTTTTAAGTGAAATCCTTTTCATCATAGATTCTCAAAGGCATTATTTTTAATGGATACTCATATCTGAGTGGATACTCTCTTTATTTACTAAGCAGTATATTTATTTTTGTCTTCTTCTTTATGCACTGTATCCCTTCATGGACTTCCACTCGGTTCTGCCTCTTGTCGCTCTTAAAAGTTTTCCGCTTGGTATCTCTTCCAATTCCTGTTCTGCCATTCATTTGCTCAGACCTATCAAGTAGGTCTCGTGCTGATTTCTCCTGTCTCTCTTTCCCTCTATCAGTCCTGGGAGTATTAAATTCTTCAGGGCCTCCTTCCTCATTACGTGTCCCAGGGACCTCATCTGTCTCTTCCTAATATTAAGTATAAGTTTTCTCCTCATTTCCATCCTCTCCAACACCTCATTGTTAGTCACGTGCTTTATCCATGGAATCCTCAGCATCCTTCTGTAAAGCCACATTTCTTGAGAAGATCATCCAACATTCACTGCCATACAGAAAAACATATATCGCATAACAAATCTACTATCCGCCCATGTTTTGAATACTGTTGCCACATTTGGTCGGATGCCCCTACTATTCTCCTCGGGCTTCTTGACAAAATACAGCGAAGAATCTGTAATGTGATTAATACCGACTTAGCTGACCGCCTGCAGTCACTCTCTCACCGGCGTGACGTGGCTTCCCTGTGTCTCTATCTATAAATACTTTCATGGCTTCTGCTCTGATGAACTTAAATCACTGGGGCCCCCTAGGTGTGAGTTTGCATGAGATACTAGATTGGCAACTAGGTCCCACCCTTTTACAGTGAAAACGATGAAATGTAACCGCAATTTCTACTCCAACAGCTTCTTTTCTCGCACTTCCCGCCTGTGGAATTCCCTTCCGCATGCTTGCTTCCCCGACGGCTATAACCTCCAGGAGTTTAAATGTAAGGTCAATAGACACCTCCTAACACACTAACCCTCCCATTCTCTCCAACTCTCCCCCTATGTACATCCTAACTCGTCTATCGCCCTGTGTAATCCCCTGCGATATAGTGGTAGTGGAATGCCTTGCTCGGGGTGAAATGATTAAAAAAAAAAATCCAGCATTCTCTTCTTTGTTTCCAATACGATTACCAGCCAGAATATTCAAGAAATTTTATTAAAGCAAAATATGCATGTTCTGGCAGGATATGAATCTGTGTCCTCCTGGGCAGGAGAAACCAATGTTAGATCTCATGTGTTTATACCAACTTAGTAATGGAATGAGGATGTGCGTTGTGGCACAGTGGATATGACAAATCGGGGTGCTGAGTTCAAATTCCAGTTGAATTCCTTGCATTCACTTACTCACAAATTCCCTTGGGAAAGGTATTAATCTGTCTCTTCTTTCCAGTTATGGGTTAAATAACAAGACAGATTAGGTCCTATAGCCTTGGCTGGCAACATTCTAACGCAGAAAGCAATGGAAACCTACTGTGGGATAATCATCTGCCCAGTCAGTCATGTTTCTTTTGAGACATGATCGCCTAAGCATTTATCGGGTATGGCACTTAACTGACTGACTGAATGCAATAGTTGGAAACATACTTAACGCTGATACTGGGCATAAAGCAGGAGATCGGTTTTCTATTGTTATGAAGTAATAAAATGATCTCCCACTAATTACTACTTAATATAATCTAATACATCTTTTCTCCCTTTAGCTATGAGTCAAATAACAGGACAGATTGGGTTCTATAGCCTTGGCTGGCAACCAGTCTACCGCAGAAAGTAATGGCAACCTACTGCAGGATAATCTTCTGCCAAGTCAGTCATGTCTCTTTTGAGACATGATCGCCCAAGAGTGTATCACGTATGGCACTTAACTGACTGACTGACGCACAATACAAGTACCAAGAGTCACTCAAGGTAGAGGGTTACTATATGGAGTTGTATAAGAAAGAAGACGGGGGAGGAGTATAGAAATGAAGTGGAATTTAGAAGAAACTGTAAAACGAGTCTTAAACATGCAACAAAGGATAGACCTCTACTCCTGTTCAAAATACTGAAGAGAAGTGTGAACCGGGTGATAGGTTGTTGTGGCCTGTTTGGGCTAGGAAGAAAAACATGGAAACAGGAAAGTAGGTTTGAACCAGTGTATACTGTGGGATAATCTGCCCAGTCAGTCATGTCTCTTTTGAGACATGATCACCCGAAGCGTGTATCACGCATGGCACTTAACTGACTGACAGTGATGGGATGTGTTGCTGATAAAGAGAAACTTGAATGAAAATTTATAAAAGGCAATCTTTCCGAGGTCCTTGAAAGATTCATGTGTTTTCAGTTTCATATCCTAGGTTGTGCAGTAGATATTGGCTTGGAACAAGAAATCGGGTAGTCAAGTTCAAATTCCATATAATTCTTTGCAAATATCCTTGGTAAAGGTATTAATTCATCTCTTCCCTCCAGTTATGGGTTAAATAACAGGACAGAGTGGGTTCTATTGCCTCGGTTGGCAACCAGTCTATTGCAGAAAGTAATGGCCAACTACAGCAGGATAATCTTCTGACCAGTCAGTCGTGTCTTTTTCAAGACATGATCGCCCGAACGTGTATCACATGTGGCACTTAACTGACTAATCCTAATGTAAACAAAGCAATTTCTAAAGAAGTAAAAGCATTAAATTTAGTGGATGTCCATATTTCAATAGACGATCTGTTTATTTATTAAACAGTACATTTATTTATTTTGTCAACCTTGGCAGATCTGATGTGCTTTAGATTGACTCAGGCATGAAGAGTCTTGCCAAACGAGAGTCAAATTTCTTCAAAGCACAAATTATATTAACAATTTTAAAAAAGTTTTGTATCTAAACTTATTTATAAATGGAACTTTGTCTGTATGTGTGTGTCTGTGTGCGTGTGTGTGTGTGTCCGTCACGGCTGAACTGATATTCTTGAAAATTTTCAGTTGTACTATAAGCATCTGCAAGTGTTCTTAGCTAGGTTTTGTGTTGAGGTACCCCCGATAAATATCGATAATCGAAAAAATCGGGTTATACAAGGAGTGGTCCGATTTTAATCAAATTTGATACACTCATAGACAAAGACATAAGAAATGATATTCAGAAGTTTCAAGGTTGCAGTTCTTACAATAGTGCAGAAAATTGATAATCTATATATATAAAGGGCAAGATGTTTGTGTGTGTGTCTGCTTATCTGCCTGTATGTCTATAGTTTTTTCAGCCCATTTATTTTAGTTTTTGCTTCGGGTTTGGCTCTAAGTAGGTATAATTGTAGTTCTTAGTCTCAGCCATGATACCATTTACTCAGAGGACTTATTTAGCCTTCAAAATTCAGTTTATGACGAAAAAAACTTATTTGATATCGATACGAGGAAATCAAAATTTGACTTACATCCATTCATTTTTCTTTCAGTCTATGGTTTCGCTTTAACTGGAAACAACTATTGCTTTTTAGTCTTTCATGCCAACGTCCAAAGAGTCTGAGCTCCGGGACCATAGATTAGTTTTAAAGCTTTCATTACACCTGAGCAACGCTGGGCTATACTGCTAGTCCTAATATAAAAAAAGCAATTTCTAAAGAAGGAACGGATTATTTATTTATGGTTTTGACATATTTTGTCACTTAAACATTATTTTCATGGATATTCACTTTTGAGTAGATCAGTCAGTTAAGTGCCCTACATGAAACATGCTTGGGCGATCATGTCTCAAAAGAGACATGACTGACTGGGCAGAAGATTATCCTGCAGTAGGTTGCCATTGATTTCTGCTGTAGACTGGTTGCCGACCAAGGCTATAGAACCCAATCTGTGCCATGATTTGACTCATAGCTAGGCGGGGAGAGATGTATTATATTCCTATGTAGTAATTAGTGGGGGATCAGTTTATTACTTCATAACAATAGAAAACTTTTTCCCAGCTTTATATACAGTAACAGCCTTAATCATGTTTTCAACTATTATATTCAGTCAGTCAGTTAAGTGCCCTACATGAAACACGCTTGTGTGATCATGTCTCGAAAGAGACATGACTGACTGGGCAGAAGATTATCCCGCAGTAGGTTGCCATTGCTTTCTGCAGTAGACTGGTTGCCAGCCAAGGCTATAGAACCCAATCTGTTCTGTTATTTAACCCATAACTGAAAGGAAGAGATGGATTAATACCTTTCCCAAGGGAATTTGCGCATAAGTGAATGCAATGAATTCAACTGGAATTCGAACTCGGCTCCCAGATTTCTCATTCCGACTCAATATCCACTGCCCCACAACCCACATCCACAGTAGATGAGTAGATGCTTTATTTATTAAATAGTATATTTTCTTATTTTGTCTATCGGCCTGTATATTCAAAAAATCTTATTAAAGAAAAATATATGCTTTCTGGCAGGATTCGAACCTGGACAAAGGAGAGTGTTGTTAAATCCGACATACTTATTTTTTTCATTTTTTCCTTCTTTTTTCTTTTCTTCCTTACTCTATATCTTGCTCATCTTTTATTCTTTTTCATTTTTATTACTGCTCTCCTCTATGTCTACTCATTATTTTTTCGCATTCCTTCTCCCTGCAATGTTTTTTCTGTTATTTTCTTTACTTGCAGTTTGTTCAGAATTTTTCCTTTTTTCTTTCTTTCTTACTCTCCATTTATTCTTCCATTTTTCTTTCTTTTTTCTCTCCATTTATTCTTCCTTTTTTCTTTCTTTTTTTCTCTCCATTTATTCTTCCTTTTTTCTTTCTTTTTTTCTCTCCATTTATTCTTCCTTTTTTCTTTCTTTTTTTCTCTCCATTTATTCTTCATTTTTCTTTCTTTTTTTCTCTCCATTTATTCTTCCATTTTTCTTTCTTTTTTTCTCTCCATTTATTCTTCCATTTTTCTTTCTTTTTTCTCTCCATTTATTCTTCCTTTTTCCTTTCTTTTTTTCTCTCCATTTATTCTTCCTTTTTTCTTTCTTTCTTACTCTCCATTTATTCTTCCATTTTTCTTTCTTTTTTTCTCTCCATTTATTCTTCTATTTTTCTTTCTTTTTTCTCTCCATTTATTCTTCCATTTTTCTTTCTTTTTTTCTCTCCATTTATTCTTCCTTTTTTCTTTCTTTTTTCTCTCCATTTATTCTTCCATTTTTCTTTCTTTTTTTCTCTCCATTTATTCTTCCTTTTTTCTTTCTTTTTTTCTCTCCATTTATTCTTCCTTTTTTCTTTCTTTTTTTCTCTCCATTTATTCTTCATTTTTCTTTCTTTTTTTCTCTCCATTTATTCTTCCATTTTTCTTTCTTTTTTTCTCTCCATTTATTCTTCCATTTTTCTTTCTTTTTTTCTCTCCATTTATTCTTCCTTTTTCCTTTCTTTTTTTCTCTCCATTTATTCTTCCTTTTTTCTTTCTTTCTTACTCTCCATTTATTCTTCCATTTTTCTTTCTTTTTTCTCTCCATTTATTCTTCTATTTTTCTTTCTTTTTTCTCTCCATTTATTCTTCCATTTTTCTTTCTTTTTTTCTCTCCATTTATTCTTCCTTTTTTCTTTCTTTTTTTCTCTCCATTTATTCTTCCTTTTTTCTTTCTTTTTTTCTCTCCATTTATTCTTCCTTTTTTCTTTCTTTTTTTCTCTCCATTTATTCTTCATTTTTCTTTCTTTTTTTCTCTCCATTTATTCTTCCATTTTTCTTTCTTTTTTTCTCTCCATTTATTCTTCCATTTTTCTTTCTTTTTTCTCTCCATTTATTCTTCCTTTTTCCTTTCTTTTTTTCTCTCCATTTATTCTTCCTTTTTTCTTTCTTTCTTACTCTCCATTTATTCTTCCATTTTTCTTTCTTTTTTTCTCTCCATTTATTCTTCCTTTTTTCTTTCTTTCTTACTCTCCATTTATTCTTCCTTTTTTCTTTCTTTTTTCTCTCCATTTATTCTTCCTTTTTTCTTTCTTTCTTACTCTCCATTTATTCTTCCTTTTTTCTTTCTTTCTTACTCTCCATTTATTCTTCCTTTTTTCTTTCTTTTTTTCTCTCCATTTATTCTTCCTTTTTTCTTTCTTTTTTTCTCTCCATTTATTCTTCCATTTTTCTTTCTCTTTTTCTCTCCATTTATTCTTCCTTTTTTCTTTCTTTCTTACTCTCCATTTATTCTTCCATTTTTCTTTCTTTTTTTCTCTCCATTTATTCTTCCTTTTTTCTTTCTTTTTTTCTCTCCATTTATTCTTCCTTTTTTCTCTCCATTTATTCTTCCTTTTTTCTTTCTTTTTTTCTCTCCATTTATTCTTCCTTTTTTTCTCTCCATTTATTCTTCCTTTTTTCTTTCTTTCTTACTCTCCATTTATTCTTCCTTTTTTCTTTCTTTTTTTCTCTCCATTTATTCTTCCTTTTTTCTCTCCATTTATTCTTCCTTTTTTCTTTCTTTTTTTCTCTCCATTTATTCTTCCTTTTTTTCTCTCCATTTATTCTTCCTTTTTTCTTTCTTACTTACTCTCCATTTATTCTTCCATTTTTCTTTCTTTTTTTCTCTCCATTTTTCTTTCTTTTTTTCTCTCCATTTATTCTTCCTTTTTTCTTTCTTTTTTTCTCTCCATTTATTCTTCCTTTTTTCTTTCTTTCTTACTCTCCATTTATTCTTCCATTTTTCTTTCTTTTTTTCTCTCCATTTATTCTTCCTTTTTTCTTTCTTTTTTTCTCTCCATTTATTCTTCCTTTTTTCTTTCTTTCTTACTCTCCATTTATTCTTCCTTTTGTTCTCTACCCTAACCCTAACCCTAACCCTAAACCCTAACCCTAACCCTATACCAGATTTTCTTCTGCTCTGCAAGCAAGCACAATTTACCTAACAATCAAAGTTTGTATTCATTCCAACCTATTATCCTTTGCCAAATAGTCTCATGATGTCTGCTGGTCCAGCCTATAATTACTAAAGCACCTACATACCGGAGCACAATCTCCCCAACCCTGTCTCTGTTTCTTATCTCCTTTGCCACCTTTGCTTCCTAGATCACAATACACCCCACCTGCCATTCATGGCTGAAAACTTCCCAAGTTGAGGAAAAAAAAGTCAGATTTTGCAAAATGAATTAATTTGTAATTTGTATAAACTTCTTTCTGATGAAGTTTATGTGTTAACATCCTTGTAACCCCTCTGAAGATGGCTCATGTGAGCCAAAAGCTTAGAACCAACTTAATAAAAAAGTATCCTAAAGATATTTGTCTATATGTCTTAAGAAATAAGCACATATGCTAGGCTACAAAAATCTCCAAAATCGAACAAGCATAGAAATGAATACAATATGGGAACCAGTAATAGGGATTGCTAGAGAAAATCATTAACGTCAAAGATTGCAATATGAGCTCTGATAAAAAATGCTAGAGAAAATCATTAGCATCAAAAGATTGCAATATGAGCTCTGGTAAAAATGCTAGAGAAAATCATTAGCATCAAAAGATTGCAATATGAGCTCTGGTAAAAATGCTAGAGAAAATCATTAGCATCAAAAGATTGCAATATGAGCTCTGATAAAAAATGCTAGAGAAAATCATTAGCATCAAAAGATTGCAATATGAGCTCTGGTAAAAAAAATAATTACTGAGACATTAGGTTTATAAGTCCCAGAGATTCACATGCTATTGTCGTCAAGGACACATGGCCCAGTGGATATAGATGTTGGTTAGATCCAGTGACTTAACCCAAAAAGTTATAAGTTCAATACCAGGCCACAACAGCAGTGGTGAACAAATAGCTTAGAGAGTCAAGTTAAAGGGAGATAATTCATGGCTGCCATTTGTTTCTTTCTCATTTTTAATTACTATGCTCCTCAATGTCTAACCCTTCTTTTTCATTCTTAATTTTCTCAGTATCATCTTTTTCTTTCTTTCCATAATTCTTTTTTTTTTAATAGGAGTGATAGAAGGCTGGAACATACAATGGTTGAAACATTGTGAACATGGCAATAAAGATGAGGACAACAGTTTGAACAATGTAAATAGTAATCCCTAAAGACAGTATCTTGATAAACAAAACACTAAGTGTACTTAGAATACTGTGAGTGAGTTGGGCATCAAGAAGGAGATCTGACCTTGTAAAATCTTGCCTTAAATCATTATGAAGGATCCTTTGCCAGCCAGGACCCACCTGGCTTTGTGTGAGAGACATCTGCCAAGGCTGACAAAGTAAACATGGCTGTTGCATTTCAAAAGGACCTCTGATCTAGAGAGCAACACACTGCACCTCCTTGGCCTCACTCACTCAACTGACCTCAAATGGAATGATTATAGAAAATCTATCGCTGCTAGGAAAGTTGTGTTACTGTGCCAACACAGGAAGTTTCTCTCATCAGAATCCATTTTGCACATTTATAAATCTACCATTCATCCATACATTGAATACTGTTGCCATATCGTGTCAGGTGCTCCTGCTATTCATCTTGAGGTTCTCGTCAGAATCCATTTTACACATTTATAAGTCTACCATTCATCCATGCATTGAATACTGTTGCCATACCTGGTGGGATGTTCCTGCTATTCATCTTGAGGTTCTCGTCAGAATCCATTTTACACTTTTATAAGTCTATCATTTGTCCATACATTGAATACTGTTGGCATATCTGGTTGGGTGTTCCTGCTATTCATCTTGAGGTTCTCGTCAGAATCCATTTTACACTTTTATAAGTCTACCATTCGTTCATGCATTGAATACTGTTGCCATATCTGGTTGGGTGTTCCTGCTATTTATTTTGAGGTTCTCATCAGAATCCATTTTACACATTTATAAGTCTACCATTTGTCCATACATTGAATACCGTTGGCATATCTGATCAGGTGCTCCTGCTGTTCATCTTTTCTTTCTCAACAAAAGTCTAAAGGAGGATCTGCAATATAATTGATCCTGACTTGGCAGCTTGCCTTCAATCGCTTTCTAACCAATGTGATGTGTCCTCTCTCTGTCTTTTCTACAAGTATTTTCATGGAAACTGAGCTATTTTTCCTGGTTCCCTGCTACTAGGTTTGCATTAAGGTCCAATTTTTTTTACCATTGAAATCGTTAAATGTAACCCCTCTTCTACCCTAAAAATTTCTTTTTTTTCACTTCCCATTTGTAGAACTTGCTACTGCTTGCTTGCTTCCCTCATAGCTACAATCTCCAATGCAACGTCAATTGTCACCTTTTATCTCCTTGATTCCCATCTTTTTCTTATCTTTTTTCGACATCCCTGTACAAGTTTGTTTTTCTCACTGTAATCCCGTGTGCATTAGTAGCATTTCTGGGTTTTGCAAAGAAGAAAGTCAATAAGTATAAAAAACGGAAAATGAATGTTATTTTGGTAAACACACACACACACACACACACACACACACACACACACACATACACACACACACACACACACAAATCTTGCCTTTTATATATTATCGATTTTCTGCAGTGTTGTAAGAATTGCAACCTTGAAACTTCTGAATATTGTTTCTTATGTCTTTGTCTATGAGTGTATCAAATTTGATTAAAATCAGACCACTCCTTCTGTAACCCGATTTTTTCGATTATCGATTTCGATATTTATGGAGGGTACCTTGACACAAAACCTAGCTAAGAACACTCGCAGATGCTTATAGTACAACTGTGCAAATTTTCAAGAAAATCTGTTCAGCCGTTTCGGAGTCTACAGGTAACGGACACACACCCAGACAAAGTTCCATTCATAAATAAGTTTAGATATGGATGCAAATGTTGTTACCTAGTTTCAGAGTCCATTGTATCCTTAGGAAAAAAGTTCCTTTATTTTTCATAAAATTAACCCGTTCAATTTGACTTTTCAAACAAAGGAAAATTTGTTTTAAGATTCACCTTCTTCTGAGTTTCATAAAGAAGAAAGTCAATAAGTATAAAAACCAATGTTATTTTAGTTTTGATTTCAATTCACCAATTGACAAAAATACATTAAAAAAACAAATAAAAAATAACTGCAAAATAGAACAAGGCCAAATCTCAGTCGTAACCAAGAAGAGGATCGAACTCTCAGCACATAGCTTCCAAAAACTGAACCCTTCTGCTAATAGATTGGCATCAATGTCCCACTCTTTTACCATCGAAGTAGTTAAGTGTAACTGTCTCTGCTACTCTAACAGTTTCTTTTCTCACACTTTCCTGTTTGTGGAAGTCACTTCCATTTGCTTGCTTTCCTGAAAGGTACAATCTCCAAAGGTTTAAATTAAACATCTGAATGATTGCCATCTTCTATCTCCTTGATTCCCATCCTTCTCTTATCCTTTTTTCAATATCCCTCTAGAAGTTTCTTTTTTCATGTACTGTAACCCTTGCGTACCAGTGGCAGTCATGCCTTGCTTGGGGTGAAATGGATATTAAAAAAACAAAAATCTCCTGAACCCCATGCATCTTAGTGACTTTACTGCCCTGTATGATGTGATATGATAAAAAAAAAAAACATCATGGATCAGTAGAGCAGGGTAAGGCCCACTACTCCCCATGCCAAACAGACCTTGGGGAAGGCCTGAATCTGGATTGAGAAAATATCTTATATAATTAAAAAGACACCTGCACACATGCAATTAAATGAGGTCATATCATTAGAGTCTTCTTTTATGTGCTGTGTCCCTTCAGGACCTGGTCTATGATGGCTCCCCACAACTTCCTATCCTTTGTATCGCTTAGTATTATTTGTCTTTTGACTATACCTTTCATTCTTTATTTTGTCATCGATTTGCATAAGTTTGTTAAGTAGATTACTTGCTGCTTCACTCTGTTTGCTGTTAATAGACTATGAGTGTGTCAAATTCTTCAAACCTTCTTTCCTTATTATGTGTCCATTATTATGTGTAAAATGCTAGTTTCTGATTTTAAGTATAAGTTACTTTTTTGTACTTTTTGATAGCATGAAATAGAAAACATAATAATATCTATATATATAATTATATATATATATATATAATAATATATATACAATAATATATATATATATATATATATATATATATATATATATATATACTTGATTGTATACTCATATTTTTTTTTTTTTTTAATCATTTCACCCCGAGCAAGGCAGAAACGCCACTGATGTGCAGGGGGCTACATAAATGTAAAAAGATTAATTAGAAAAGAGTGAGGAGTACAAACTAGTTAGAAAGGAACAATAGAAAGCTGAGAAAGCAGGTGCGATGACAGATACATAGGTGGAGAGAAAGGGAAGGTTATACAGGGGAGGGGAGAGAGCTAGAGTCCAGTGGTTAGTAGATGAGTATTGACTTTGCATTTAAATTTCTGGAGGTTGTAGCCGTCAGGAAAGCAAGAATACGGGAGCGAGTTCCACAGGCGGGAAGTGCAAGAGAAGAAGCTGCAGGAGTAGAATTGCCGTCTGCATTTGGCTAACCTGACTGTGAATGGGTGGGACCCAGTTGCCAGTCTGGTTGCATGAGTAAATTTACTTATCCACATACTCATATATATATACATATTTATATGTTTATCTATTTACACATGTGCTAACATGAAAAACCACAAACATTTCAACCAGCCAACATTTGATTTATTTTATCTTATTTTATTTTATTGATTTTATTTATTTGATTTACTGATCTACTTACTTTTACTTACTTGTTTATTTATAAACAACACCTTGGCCCTCAGGAACAAAAGGAACTTGATATGTAAAGCCACAAGTTTATTTGCTTGAAGAGAATCAACTTTAGACTCGAAACATGTGTAGTGTCACAAATACCATTATGGACACTTAAAGTATCATAACATGTATAATAACAACAACAACAATAAATATACACTTTAAACTAAACATTCACGGCCTTTCACACTTTTTATTCTATATATATATATGTGTGTGTGTGTGTGTGTGTGTGTGTGTGTGTATGTGTGTGTGAAATCAGTAGACTAAGAGGATAATCCCAAAAGATCTATTTAAAATAAAATACTAAAGAAATAGATCTATGTAGAGATCTCAATGGATATTATCCAGAGCAATAGGATATACATAGAGGAAAACTCAACACATCAACTAATGTGGTTAGAAACTATAATATATATATATATATATATATATATATATATATATATATTTCAAACATATGCACTGTAGTGGGGGTGCTAGAGGGTGTTGTCAGTGATGTCCTTGCATGGATCACTAGGGGGTTTCGGGTCTCTCAACATCATACCCCCTCTCACCATGCCGATCCGACCAGAGATGATCAGTCTCTGGTCCACCCTCAATAAGCGCTTTCAGACATTGGAAAAAATTTATAACGTTTGGGCCCTGTATGAAGTCTTGCAAATGTTTCTGATTGGCGACAGTCAGAGCCACTTTACATTAAGAGGTGAACCATACATGAAATAATTTACTTGTCAAACGTCTATTATAAAAAAAAAACAAAAAAACTCTCGACTAAGAATTAATCACAATTCGTTTAAAAAAATAAATAAATATCTACAAATATATATAATTTTTAAGTCATTTCCAAAAAAAAAAAGATATAAGGATAAAAAACTCAAAATTTATCAAAAGAAAAGAAAAAAAATATCCGTTTAAAAAAATACAAGTATCTACAAATATGTATAAATTTAAAATCGTTCCCAAAAAATTAGAAAAATAAATATATATATATATATACAAAAGTACTTTAAAATTATATATATATGATTTTAAGAATAAGTTACCTTTTGTACCTTTTCGGGAGTATAAAATAGAAAATAGATTCTTTTTTTTATAAAAGTGAATTTTTATAACAAAAAAATGGCAGACAAGATTCCTTTTCAAATTTGTCAAATGAAGCAAATGTCACTATAAAACAACAACAATAATAAAAAAAACATTGTGATTGTTTTTATAATGAAGAAAAATCTTATGATTCAATAAAATTTAGTCGGGTGATATTCTTTATATTTGTTTCACTAAAGTTTTTAAAAAGTTCTGTTGATGCTGTCAAACAATAAATAAAAAGGTTCTGGCAATATGAGAGCAATAAAAAATAACCAAAAATATGCAAAGAAAAGTTTGGTGAGTCGAGATTGCTTTGTGTTAGTATTTGGTTTTAGAAGTAGAGATTAGATTTTAAGCTCAGAAGCAGAGCATGAAAGTGGAACTTTCTTTTTTACCAAGCCTCATATTCAGTATAAACATTTTTTTTCTTTAGAAAATCTCCTATACACATTATTAATCTTTTCAAAGTTGCAAAAAACAAATAAAAATAAATTACAAATAAAAAATGGTTAACAATACTAACAACCAATCTGCTTACGATATATATATATATAAATTAAAAAAGGATTAATATATATATATATATTTATATTTAAGTTGTGAAGGGCAGCTGATTATGCTCCCATGGTTTCGATCTTTTTGGTTTCATCAGGTGATTTGTATTAGATATATATTATGAGATATATTATTAGATATATATCATTAGATATATTATTAGTTATATATTACTAGATATTATACCAAGTCATATTTCCAGTTATGGGTTATATAGCAGGACAGATTGGGTTCTATAGCCTGGGTCGGCAACCAGTCTACCGCAGAAAGCAATGGCAACCTACTGCGAGATAATCTTCTGCCCAGTCAGTCATGTTTCTTTCGAGACATGATCGCCCAAGCATGTATCATGTATGGCACTTAACTGACTGACCAAGTCATATATATTATTAAATATATATTATGAGATGTATTATTAGTTATATATTATTAGATATCGTACCAAGTCATATATATTATTAGATATATATTATGAGATATATCATTAGATATATTTTATTAGATATCGTACCAAGTCATATATAGTATGACATATATATAATGAGATATATTATTAGATATATATGATTAGATATCGTACCAAGTCATAAATATTATTAGATATATATTATGAGATATATTATTAGATATATAGTATTAGATATCGTACCAAGTCATATATATTATTAGATATATATTATGAGATATATCATTAGATATATTTTATTAGATATCGTACCAAGTCATATATAGTATGACATATATATAATGAGATATATTATTAGATATATATGATTAGATATCGTACCAAGTCATAAATATTATTAGATATATATTATGAGATATATTATTAGATATATAGTATTAGATATCGTACCAAGTCATATATATTATTAGATATATATTATGAGATATATCATTAGATATATTTTATTAGATATCGTACCAAGTCATATATAGTATGACATATATATTATGATATATTATTAGATATATATTATTAGATTTTGTTCCAAGTCATATATATTATTAATTTCTCTTCAAACATGTATTGAGCACTTTCTAATACAACTGTTTACTGGTCTAATTTAAATCTCATTCAGATATTAGCTATAACTGTTTTATTATATATTTATAGTACTGTGCAAAAGTATTAGGAGAACTATTTTATCTTTTATGAGGCATCAAAATCATTGCGACAATTTACCAATCGCACCTAGTATATATACAGTACTGTGCAAAAGTATTAGAACAAGAGCTATTGTATCTTTTATGAGGCATCAAAATCATTGCGACAATTTACCAATCGCACCTAGTATATATACAGTACTGTGCAAAAGTATTAGGACAAGAACTATTTTATCTTTTATGAGGCATTTTGACAGAAAATGAACAATTTAATTAAAGTAATTTTATTTGATTTACTCAACAAATACTTTCGCAAGAAAAAATACTTGTAAGAAAATAAATTTAATATTTAATATAATAGCATTTTGCTTTGATCCCAGCCTTCATTCTGTCAGGCATTGACATCACAAGCTTCTTCAGTGTATCTAATGGTATCTCCTGCCAAGCAGCTTGTATTTGTTCCCAAAGTGTGTCTTGCAAAGTAACATTAGATTTATCAATTTTTTTATCCAAAATATCCCATAGATATTCAATAGAGTAGTTCCAAAATAACTTGTTTAATAGAAAATAGGAAAAATTAAATATATATACATATGTTTCAATACATTTCTTTTACACCTAGTTTTAAATAATCAATATTTATTTACAATTTACTTAGCTTTTCACCCTGTATTTGAATTTCAGTGAGGTTTTTAGGAAAATCCCCCCTGTAGTAGTGTGCAAAAGTGTTAGGACAGACATGATTTTGAACTTTATTTTGAGGTCTCATAAAAGATAAAATAGTTCTTGTCCTAATACTTTTGCACAGTACTATATATATATATATAGTAAACAGTTATAGATAATATATATATATATTAGTCATCCACATACAAGCCTATTTTGCTGTATCACAGCTCATCAGTGTGACTAGGCACATCCACTTGCTTCTGGACAGAATTGAAGCTCGACCGATTTGGTGTCAGTTGGAGTTGCTACCCCCTAAGCCATAGGTGCATGGAATCAGAGAAAGGAAATTTTAATGTGTTGTATATAAGCAGTTGGATGTGCGTTGTGGTCCAGTGGATATCAGCTCGGAACGAGAAATCGAGGGGCCGAGTTTGAATTCCAGCTGAATTCATTGCATTCAGTTACGTGCAAATACCCTTGGGAAAGGTATTAATCTGTCTATTCCTTCCAGTTATGGGTTAAATAACAGGGCAGATTGGGTTCTATAGCCTGGGTCGGCAACCAGTCTTCCGCAGAAAGCAATGGCAACCTACTGCGGGATAATCTTCTGCCCAGTCAGTCATGTCTCTTTCGAGACATGATCGCCCAAGTGTGTATCATGTATGGCACTTAACTGACTGATATAAGCAGTCACTGAAAGAACTCAATTCATTTCTGAAGAGTAATGCATATATTGCAGAAGTGGAAACTGTTTTTAAAATTTTCTTCTCTAAAGAGCTCAATCATAATGAGAGCATAATATATTAGACATATATATATATATATATATATATATATATATGATAGAATATAGTTTTAAGGCATGCTCTATTTATTAAAGTGCTCAATATCAGGAATAATGCATATGTAAATATGAGAAAAGAAGTTTTTTTAGTTTATTTTTATTAGTTGATTCATGGTGGACACTAAATTTTAGGCTGTTGTCAACTTGGTGTAACATACTGTCTAAGGAAGGTAAAATATTGTTTTCTTCCATTTCGTATGTAAATTCTACTGTATGTTTGGCTTTGTTTTTTATTTATCGACAAGACCTGGTAAGTCAGTATCATGGGAATAGATTAATAGAGCATCATCAATATGTCAGAAGTCAGTTGATTGGTGAGATGATATATCTTGGGAAGAAATAGATTTGAGGAATTCTAAGAAGATGCATGCCATCATTCCACTGAGAGGTGATCCCACTGGTTATCCAAATCGTTGTTTGCAAAAATTGTTATTAAATGTGAAATAACCTTGATTGTTGATGAGATGACAGATATATATCATTTAAAGATATTGATGATTACAAGTAGGTGAAAAAACAAATATCTACTGAAATATGTTGATCCAGATTAATATTTATTGTCAATTATGAATCGTTTTGTTTTAAGAACAACCAATAATCTCCTACATGCTTGACATAAAAATTAATATACACAAGTCTAAAGTAAATTTTTTCATGTATATATAAATATATATATATATATATATATATGTATATATGAAATGAATTGTTTGAACATTATTTTTTATCGATTATCGTATTTAAGTAGATATTCTGTTTTTAATTAAACAGTATTATGTATTTATATCTACTAGCCTGATTATTTACGATAAATTTTTATTACGAAAATGTGTGTCCTTTGGCAGGATTCGAATCTGCGACCCCTATCTATATAGGGGAAGCTACCATTTGATCGGCAACATCTTAGACCACTCGACCACGAATGACCTCCAGTCTAAACGAGGTTTTAATCAAGCCTATATAACCTATGTAGATAGGGGTCACAGGTTCGAATCCTGCTGAATGATACACATTTTCGTAATAAAAATTTATTGTAAATATATAGTAGATATAAATATATAATACTGTTTAATTAAAAACAGAATATCTACTTAAATACGAGTATCGATAAAAAATAATGTTCAAACAATTCATTTCAAATTGCCGGTTGTTTATAACCAAGTTTCGTTAAAATTTGTTAATTTCCGTAACACACATATATATATATATATTTATATATAGATGATGATGATGATGATGATGATGATGATGATGATGATGATGATATTTGCCCTTTGCAGGCGATGAAGACCATGATTCCTGGTCACTAAAGATGCCAATTTTTGCATGGAAGAGCTTGTTGCAGCAGGGGCAGGGGATGCATGGGTCAGACCCAAGCTGGTGGATGGAGCTTTTGTGCTCCTTCCTTTTCTGGCACCTCTCTTTGAGGGCCCTGATGCGACCCTCTGCAAATTTTGCAACTCCAGATTTCACTTGGTATATCCAGGCAGCTCTATCTTTAGCAATGATTTCCAAGAAGGATTAGGGGATGTCACTGCACTTGAGGACCTCCTTTAAGCTGTCTTTGTGCCTAAACTTTTGCCGACCAACTGAACGTTTCCCTGTGGAGAGTTCAGAATATAAGAGCCTCTTCAGTAGTCAGACGTCCTCCATATGCTGTGTATGACCATCCGATCTAAGTTGAAAGCACAGAAGCATGGCATGAATGCTGTCACACTTGGCACGTTCCAGTTTACTTTTATGGTGCCATTTGATATTGAGGAGGGCATGCAGACACCTCATATGGAAGTCATTCAGTTTTTTTGCATGCCTGCTATAGACTATCCACGTTTTGCAAGTATAGAGCAGGGATGAAAGGGCTACAGCTCTATATTGATAAATATACATATTATTTTACATCTATTGTAGTATGCAATCATGAGACGCTTATAAGGTTCATTATAAGCATCTGATGATTACATAGAGCATGAAACTCTGAGTCCTGTTATAGATGTAGGATAAAATGTATATCTATCTAAATGTAAACTTATTTATAAATGGAACTTTGTCTCTGTGTGTGTGTGTGTGTGTGTGTGTCTGTGTGTGTGTGTGTCCATTACCTATAAACTCCGAAATGGCTGAACCGATTTTCTTGAAAATTTACACAGTTGTACTATAAGCACCTGTGAGTGTTCTTAGCTAGGTTTTGTGTCGAGGTACCCCCGATAAATATTGAAAATCAATAATCGAAAAAATCGTGTTATAGAAGGAGTGGTCCGATTTTAATCAAATTTGATACACTCATAGACAAAGACATAAGAAATGATATTCAGAAGTTTCAGAGTTGCAGTTCTTACAATAGTGCAGAAAAATGATAATATATATATATATATATATGTATGAAAGACAAGATGTTTGTGTGTGTGTATCTGTTTATCTGCCTCTATGTCGGTATTTTTTTCAGCCCTTTTATTTCAGTTTTTGCTTCTGGTTTGGCTCTAAGTAAGTATGACTGTAGTTCTTACAATAGTGCAGAAAATCGAAAATCGATATATGTATGAAAGGCAAGATGTTTGTGTGTGTGTATCTGTTTATCTGCCTCTATGTCGGTATTTTTTTCAGCCCTTTTATTTCAGTTTTTGCTTCTGGTTTGGCTCTAAGTAAGTATGACTGTAGTTCTTAGTCTCAGCCATGATAATATTTACTCAGAGAACTTATTTAGCCTTCAAAATTCAGTTTACGACGAAAAAAATTTATTTGATATCGATACCAGGAAATCAAAATTTGACTTACATCTATTCATTTTTCTTTCAGTCTACGGTTTCGCTTTAACTGGAAACAACTATTGCTTTTTAGTCTTTCATGCCAATGTCCAAAGAGTCTGAGCTTCAGGATCATGGATTAGTTTTAAAGTTTTCATTACACCCGAGCAACACCGGGCTATACTGCTAGTTTATTAATATATACTATATAGATCTGTTAAATTACATCGAGCACTAATTTATTACAACTAGAAATATTTATATATGCATGTGTACTTGTATGTATATTGATATGTTTATTCATTGATATCTATGTATCTATCCATATTTATATGAGGCCATCAGAACAAGAAGGTACTTTCTGCCAAGTCTATAAAAATCAGTTCAGTGTAAGTGTAAGCGTTTGTATGTTAAAGTAGATGCTTTATCTTCCTTAAAAAAATGGAATAGTTTATCTCAAAAGATCAAAAGTCATGGTATTTTGAAAGTCATCAAAATTTAAACACGATTTTCTCCTTTTTTTAATTTTGTGGCTGAAAGTGCCTTCTAATTCCAAATGCCTCATTTATATATTAATAAAATATGTGTGGCTGAAAGTGCCTTCTAATTCCAAATGCCTCATTTATATATTAATCAAATATGTGTGGCTGAAAGTGCCTTCTAATTCCAAATGCCTCATTTATATATTAATCAAATATGTGTGGCTGAAAGTGCCTTCTAATTCCAAATGCCTCATTTATATATTAATCAAATATGTGTGGCTGAAAGTGCCTTCTAATTCCAAATGCCTCATTTATATATTAATCAAATATGTGTGGCTGAAAGTGCCTTCTAATTCCAAATGCCTCATTTATATATTAATCAAATATGTGTGGCTGAAAGTGCCTTCTAATTCCAAATGCCTCATTTATATATTAATCAAATATGTGTGGCTGAAAGTGCCTTCTAATTCCAAATGCCTCATTTATATATTAATCAAATATGTGTGTGCATATTACATCTTTGAAAAATTTAATGTCATTTGAAAAAAAATTATCTAAATATGAGGCTGAATAAAAAAAGAAATCTGATGTTAAAATCAAAATTAAGTGCAGTAAGAATTAAAAAAAAAAGACCCAAGAAAAATTGTAAAAAAAAAGAAAAAAAACTTTAAAAAAAATTTGACCAGACATTTTCAACCTCTTTAGGCAGTAATCCAAATTATTTTTGAGGCTAATATAACATTCTATAGAACATTCTATGGAAGTTTCCATTAGTTTTAAAAACCTTCGTTGAATATTCTTTTTGTGACATGTGCCTTCATGGCTTTCTGGAATTTCCTGACCTTTGTTGTTCTTAGTAAAGTTTGTCTTTTTGCTAACTCTCCTAATCCTGTTCGGTTAAGCATTTACACAAGCTCATTAGATAGGTTATTTGCTGTTTTCCCCTGTCCCTCTTAACTTCAATATATCCTGTGAGTGTCTAAATTTCTAAGCCCTTTTTTATAATTATGTGCCCTAGAAATTTCAACCATCTATTCTTTTATAACAGTCATAAAATAGCACTTTAGAAACAAATAAATGTCCCCTCTCAAATGCTAGTTTCTGGATACCTCCAATTAGTGGTAATTTTAGGTGAGGCCAGAAGAGACCAAGCTCCCCACCCCTGCATTTTGGCTTACCCCTCAGTTGCCCCCACCTACTTTATACTGATTTTGATAAGATTAGATCTTCAGCACTTTTCCCTTTGCATTTTTTTTTCATTTTGCTTTTTAAGGACACATACAGAGACCATGCACGATGTGGTGCATTGGATATCGGCTCGGAATGAGAAATCGGGGAGCCGAGTTCTAATTCCACCTAAATTCATTGCATTCACTTACGTGCAAATACCCTTAGGAAAGGTATTAATCTGTCTATTCCTTCCAGTTATGGGTTAAATAGCAGGACAGATTGGGTTCTATAGCCTGGGTCGGCAACCAGTCTACCGCAGAAAGCAATGGCAACCTACTGCGGGATAATCTTCTGCCCAGTCAGTGATGTGTCTTTCGAGACATGATCGCCCAAGCGTAACTGACAGAGACCAATTTGAAAGAAAAACAAACAAAATAAAACAACCAGATAGATAGAAACAGACATGTCGTTTGGGAGGGAAAGAAACTTCATAGTCATATTTTTATATCTGAAGGAAGACATTAATTTGAATTTATGTCCCTAACTTGATATGTAGATACAGTCAGTGATTTATGGCCAAGTGAAAGAATTGGTCAGTAATTTTTTCCCATCTACTGAAGACAATCGGCACCAAATTCCCAGACATCAAATTTCTATGTCTCAGAAGTATTCAGAGAATAGAAAAGACGGCAAGAATAGCTTAGAACTTCACTATTATGAATGAAATGTCATTCCATTTAATTTAGTGAAGTAACATTCCTAAGTTGAAGATGCTATTTGCATTTGCCCACCTTCTCTTCATAAAAATCGTGGCCTCTAAGTGACACCCCCACTTTCAGAATTCCACAATCACCACTGCCTGCCAAGAAGGTAGTTTCTGCCATCTATATGAAAATCAGTTAAGTGTCAGCATTTATATGTTAAAGTAGATGATGTTAGCTTCCTTTAAAAAAAAATGGAGTGTTTTATCTCAAATAGATCAAAAGTTGTAGCATTTTGAAAGATGACAAACTTTAAACATGATTTTCTCATTTTTTAATTTTGACGCAGAAATAACCTTCTGATTCTACAAACCTCATTTATTTTTGTAACATTGGCAGGATTTTTAATGAAATAATTCTGAAAAAATTTGACTTTGAATGAAGACATTTATGGACATTTAGTTATATTTCTTCATGGTCTTGTTATAGTTTGAAAAACATGTTTTTAAACATTTCCCTACCACCCTATTTTTTAGAACCTCATGTTCATTAGGTATTCTTATTGTTTTTGTTCCAACTGTCCCATTTATTGAAGACTCTTGTTTGCCAGGTTCTACCATTTTTCCAACTGTCCCATTTATTGAAAACTCTTATTTATCAGGTTCTCCCATTTTTCGCCAAACTGCCCCATTTATTGAAAACTCTTGTTTATTAGCTTCTACCATTGTTTCCCAACTGCCCCATTTATTGAAAACTCTTGTTTACCAGGTTCTACCATTTTTCCCAACATTTATTGAAAACTCTTGTTTGTCAGGTTTTACCATTTATTGAAAACTCTTTTGTTTGTCACAGCAGAAACGCAGAAAGTAATGGCAACCTACTGCAGGAAAAATCTTCTGCCCAGTCAGTTATGTCTCAAAAGAGACATGATTGCCCAAGCGTGTATCACACATGGCACTTAACAGACTGACTGATTAATGACAAGGTGCTGAGCCAGTGAATATCTAAACATGTGAGGTTCAGCCACTCCTGGTGTTGATGACCCCTTTTTATTTCACTATTCTAGATTCAAAATCCCTATTTCCATAACTAGCCTCAGAATTACTAAGGAGGTGACAAATGTTTTCAGTCTGGTTAAATCAAGTTTTTATAAATAAAACAAAGAAAAAAATGAAAGATGATAGAAAGAAAGAAAGAAAGAAAGAAATGATTAAAAGAAAGAGGTAAAACTGATTGATGTTAGGGTTAAAAAAGCAGTTATTTTCAAATTAGCAGAGTTGGCACAAGGCTAGAATCGAGAGTAAGTAGACAGCTTAGTTTATATGAAATGACCGTGTGGTATCCCACAGGGTCACATAATTACATCATGAAGAGCACTCTCGCGGAAATTTTCCTTGAACCACGCCACCCCCATATGTCGGGTGGTTCCTTCCACAGCTGAGCGGGGATCATGATACTTCTCTGTACCCCTCTGAAATAAAATAAAGCATTGTGAGGTTAAAGGTAGGGGTCATGAGGTTAGAAATGTGGATCAACATGGACTGAGCAGGATTTTTTTATTGTTACCTCTGGCTTTTATATTGAAAGGATCAGAAGAGATTGATAAAAAAATAGGAAATTTAGGATCAAGGAAGATGGATAAAGGAATGGGAAATTTAGGATCAAGGAAGATGGGTAAAGGAATGGGAAATTTAGGATCAAGGAAGATGGATAAAGGAATGGGAAATTTAGGATCAATGGAGATGAATAAAAGGACAAGAAAGTTTAATTATCATCGATCAAATCAAACTTGCTATGGACCAGCCTTAAACTTGGATCTATGTTGATCAATGTTCACTAAGCAGGACTTTTTGGTTTACCTGTGGTTTCATTATCAAAAGCAAATGAATGATTAGGAGAGATGGACAATATTAGAGAAAGGTTTAACTCATGGATCAAGAGATCAAATAGATGATTAAAAAGATATTGGTGGATCAGTCTTAAAAAAAGGGTCTAAAGTGACTGATAAGAACAGGAATCATAATACATCTCTGAAATAAAATAAATATGGGGAGGGTCAAGATATTGGGAATGTGGATCAATGTGTCCTAAGCAGTATTTGTTTTATTGTTTCTTGTGGATTCAAAAGCAAATTTGAGATCAGAAAAGATAAACAAAGGAAGAGGACAGTTTATTATCATGGATCAAAAGAGCATATTGATGGATCAGTCTAAAAAAACAGGGATCTAAGGTGAATAATTAAACTAAGTTGAGCAGGGATTATAGTAACTCTGAACAACTCTGAAATAAAATGAAAGACGGTTAAAGGTCAAGTTTATCAGGTCAGAAATTTGGATCCATGTAGGCTGATCTGAATTGGTTTAATTATCAAAACAAATCTATAAGTATAAATTATGGACAAAGGAAGTGAACTCATTGCTCAATAAATTTAAAGAGATATCAGCTATGTAAAAATATCAGAGATCAAGAGGGTAAAATTGTTAGCAGCTATTTAAACATATCAGAAATCAAGAAGTCAAAATTGATATTGGCTATGTAAAAATATCAGAGATCAAGAAGTCAAAATTGATATCAGCTGTGTAAAAATATTCAAGCTCAAGAAGACAAAATTGTTATCAGCTATTTTAAAATAACAGGGATCAAGAAGTCAAAACTGATATCAGCTATGTAAAAATATCCAAGATCAAGAAGTCAAAATTGTTAACAGATATTTAAAAATATCAAGATGTCAAAATTAATATCAGCTGTCATATATCATTGTAAACATCAAGATCCTTTCATTAGTATACAATTCACCAGGTCTACATTCCTTTTGTTAAATTCAGTGTTGTCCTTCTTCTAGACTGGCTGACAACCAAGGCTAAAGTACCTGGCCTGCTCTACTATTTTACCCATAGCTTAGAGAAGAAAAGACAGATTGATACCTTTCTCAAGAGTATTTATGCATATAGTGAACTCAACTTCTAACTTAAACTCAGGTGTCTGATTTCTCATTCTGAGCTGTTACACATTGCTACACCTGTGAATCCTTAACAATATAAAGCGATATCAGCTATGTAAAAATATCAGAGATCAAGAGGGTAAAATTGTTAGCAGCTATTTAAAAATATCAGAAATCAAGAAGTCAAAATTGATATTGGCTATGTAAAAATATCAGAGAACAAGAGTCAAAATGGATATCAGCTATATAAAATATTTGAGATCAAGAAGTCAAAATTGATATCAGCTGTGTAAAAATATCCAAGCTCAAGAAGACAAAATTGTTATCAGCTATTTTAAAATAACAGGGATCAAGAAGTTAAAATTGATATCAGCTATGTAAAAATATCTAAGATCAAGAGTCAAAATTGTTATCAGCTATATAAAATATTTGAGATAGCCGTCAGGGAAGCAAGTACATAGAAGGGAGTTCCATAGGCAGGAAGCATGAGAAAAGAAGCTTATGGAGTAGAATTTTCGCCTGCATTTGGTTGATCTAACTGTGAAAGGGTGGGACCTTGTTACCAGTCTGGTTGCCCGAGTTAATTCTTGTGGAGGGGGCACCAGTGACCTAAGTTCTTCAGAGTAGAAACCATGAAAATATTTGTAGAAGAGACAGAGGGAGGCCATATCCCACCGATGAGAAAGTGGCTAGAGTTGAGGTTGAGACCAATTTGATATAGATCCGTAGGGGAGATTAGTTTGACTCCTGTTGTAAAGCACATTTTATTTAAGTAGGATTTCTTGGTCTAGTCCAGTTGATATTCATTTCACTGTTTGCTTATAGCAATAAGAAATAATGTCAGATTAAGAAAATCTATTTAGAAATTACATTAGTGAATACAAGTCATGATTATTCAGAAGAATTCTTAGGAAATTTGAGTCATGATTTTTGATAATAACAATTTTTTTTATTTGTCTATACTTCTGAGATGGGGTAGTATTTACATTATATACACTGTATTCACTTATGCGCAAATACCCTTGGGAAAGGTACTAATCCGTTTCTTCCCTCCAGTTATGGGTTAAATAACAGGACAGACTGGGTTCTATAGCCTTGGCTGGCAACCAGTCTACCACAGAAGGCAATGGCAACTTGCTGCGGGATAATCATATACCCAGTCAGTCATGTCTCTTTCAAGACAAGCGTGTATCATGTATGGCACTTAACTGACTGACACTGTTCGGACTGTTGTCCTCATCTTTATTGCCATGTTTATAATGTTTCAGCTGTTGTACAGACCAACCTTCTTCAGGTGTTATTAATTGTAAACTGAACCTGAATTTTTAGTTCTAAATTTTTAGCATCTGAAGAAGGCCAGAGCCTACAATAGCCGAAACGTCATAAACATGGCAATAAAGATGATAACAACAGCCTGAACAGTATAAATAATGTAACAATCTACTTTTATTTGTACATCGGTGATCACGGCCCTCCACATTTTGCTGTCCCTTGTAGCTCTTAATGCATTTTGTCTTTTTTCCCAAACTCTGCACTGCCATCCATTTGGTTAAGCCCATCAAGTATGTCACATGTTGTTTACCCTGTCTCTCTTTCCTTTTATCTGCTCTGTGAGTATCAAATTCTCCAAGCCCTCCTTCCTTATTATGTACTGAAGAAACTGTCTTAAGTACAACTTTCCTTTTTGTTTTCATTCTCTCTAAAATCTTGTTGCTCACATGTTAGGTTTATAGTATCCTCAGCAACCTTCTGTAGAACCACATTTCTGTTGCTGCAAGTCTTTCCTTCATCACTGAGGAGATTGTCCAGCATTTACTGCCATATAGGATTATAACAATAGCGGATCAATTTGAAGAGTAGAACAAAAATTGAAATTTATAAGGGAAATTTCACTTGGCTTAACACCAAGTCATGAATTATTAAAAATTTCTAGGTTAATGGACAGATTGAGGAGGCAAGAAATATTGATCAATTGTTGGAAATGGATTAATGGATTTTATTACTGCTAGGATCAAAGAATTGATCTGAAAAAAGTAACAGATGTAAGAAGATGTAACAGATGTATAAAGAGAAAGAATTCTTTTAATAACAAACAGATGAAGAATTTTAACAAATGATCCAAAACTAAGATCATAAAACAGAGTTTCTACAACGTGACTGATTGTAAAAAAAAATTGATAAAAAAAAAATGTACTCTATCTTCTCCTGTGTGCCCTGTTCTTTTGGGACATAGGCGATCATGGCTTTCCACGTCTCCCTATCCCTGGTGGCTCTTAGCACACTTTCTCCTGTAATATCTCACAGACCTTGTTTCGTCATCCACCTGCTCAGGTCCTTCAAATATGTTATCCGCTACTTTCCCCTGTCTCTTTTCCCCTCTATCTGGCCTTTTAGTATCAGGTTTTCCAAGCCCTCCTTCCTTATTGCATGTCCCATGAATTTCAGTTGTCTCTTCCTGATGCTCAATATTAATTTCCTTTTCATTTCCATTCTTTCCAAAACCTCATTATTGCTCACATGCTTGGTCCATGATATCCACAGCATCCTTCTGTAGAACCATATTTCAGTTGCTTCAAGTTTTTCCTTCATCCTGGTTGATATTGTTCAACATTCACTGCCATATTGAAGAACTGACATCATATAGCAATCCAGTACTCTCTTCTTTGTTTCTAGTGAAAGTTTCCTGTATCTTAATACTTTACTCAACTTCTGGAACATGTCCTTCACCATGCCAATTCACTTTCAGATCTCTGTGTCACACTTTCCATCTTCTGTTAGAACACTTCCCAGGTATTTAAACTTTTGTACCTGCTTGATTTTAGTATCCTCCACTTGTATTTGGCATTTTTTACTGATGACCATGCATTTGGTTTTCTTGCAGTTTATTTGTAGTCATTTTTTGTCACTCTCTTCAGCTACGTTCTGTAGGGGGTCTTGTAGTTTCCTTTCCGTGTCTGCAATCAGCACTGTATTGTCTGCGTATTTTATGTTGTTCAAATTGTGGCCTCCGATGACAAATCTTGGCATAACATCTTGGGTCCTCAGAATATTCTTGCTGTACAAGTTGAATAGATCCGGTGAAAAGACACATCATTGTCTTACGCCCCTTTCTATCTTTGTATATCTGCTGAATTTGTTACCTGTTCATATGCAGGCAGTTTGCTGCCAGTAGAGATTCTTAATTACCCTAATGTCTTTCCCAAACATGTCAAGGCTGCTGAGCATCTCCATCAATTATTTTGTCGAATGTACTCCATAGATATGTTATCTTTAGTACTGTTTGATAAGTACACCATGAAGAACTGTTTGGACTGCTAGATAAGTGTAATGTTTTATTCTTAATTCAATGCCACCAAGACACAAGAGAGTGAAAGAAATTGAGAAGACTTTAGAAGTAACAGGAAACTTAATCCTAAACAGGAAACAAAGATTGAACCTCTACGCCTGTTCAAATGAATGAGCAGGAGTCATTAGAAGTATAGAGTTGAATTAGACTTTAGAAGGAACCGGATACCCAATCCTAAACAGGAAACAAGGAATAAACCTCTACGCCTGTTCAAATGAACGGACTGGAGTCATTAGAAGTATAGAGTGGAAGTAGACTTTAGAAGGAACCGGAAAGCCAAACCTAAACAGGAAACAAGGTATAAACCTCTACGCCTGTTCAAATGAATGAGCAGGAGTCATTAGAAGTATAGAGTGGAAGTAGACCTTAGAAGGAACCGGAAACCCAATCCTAAACAGGAAACAAGGTATAAACACCTATGCCTGTTCAAATGAACAGACAATGTATTATGTCTATGGCTTGCCCTGTGCAGACATTTGAGAAATCTTAAAGAAAAAGTGTTCAACAGGGATCAAACTAGAATTATCTTTTGTAAGAGAAACCATAATTTCATCCAGTGTGCTTTATTACTCGGCTACAGAGAGTGTCACAGTCCAACAAGGCACTATTTTTCTTTTTAAAGAAATCAGGATTCCTTGTTCAGAAGATTTTTCATGAAAATTCATATCTTTTCAGTCTAGGAACCAAAATGTAAACAAAACTATTTCTAAAGAATTAATGGATCTATTTTTAATCAGACATTTTTCTAAATTCTTTAATTCAAAATTCTTATTTGAAATACATGTACAATTTTTACTTTAATTTTAAACAGTGCCTATTATAACTGTTAAAAATAAACATCAACCATCTATGTCAAATATAGATATCCAATATAATACCTTTTGAAGTTATATAACAATTAATGTTTTTTGTTAAACTTTTATCAATATGTACATGATTTTGTTTGCTATACAAAAGTTTATCCTGCCATTAAAGGTAACAGTAATGCTTGAACTATAATGTTCTTGAATTTCATAGTTGTGTTGTCATATAGCAACAGAAAACAACTTTGAGTGTAATTAACAATAAGAACATTGCAATTGAGAGGCCTTGAAAAAGAATACTATGGAAATTAAATTTAGATAAATAAGACAGAGTGCAAAAAGTTAATTAGATATTTTTTATGAGTATACTGTTGATTTAGTACCTGTGTTTAAGTGGATATCCTATTTTCTTTGGCAAGACTTCACAATCTGTAGGCTGATAGACATTAATTTTTTCAGACATTTTTATTAATTCATTAATTCAACCTTTACAGTCTATGAAACCTGAGAGAATTAAAAGTTCTATCAGAATGTGTTATTGACGGCCATAGTCTGAACATTACATAAGCAGTTGAGACAATGTTGATGGAAGACACAAAAAGAAAACTACAGGAACTGGAACAAAATGTACTAAAGGATAGCCAGAAGAAAGGTCTAAACACTGATTCCAAGAAGACAGAATGTATATTTATTAATACTTAAATTATTATATTTTTTAAAGTATTTAACATTATTGAACATTATTTTCAATAGATTTGAGTAGGTACTCTGTTTTTGATTAAATGGTATATATATATATATTGATTGTTTAATTACTTAGTTTTTGGTCATAATAAAATTAGACCAGTGCACATTTGTATTAAAAATTTTTCAATACAATTATATTGTAGAACTTTTGAATATTCTTAATTTGTGAGTTATTACGCCTAATAAACTGTTTACAAATGAAGAATATATATATATATATATATATATATATATATATTCTTCATTTCTAATAACTTGTTTACAAATGAAGAATATATATATTATTTATGAGAAGTTTTTTTTCTCAAAAAAATTCATCTTAATAGATATATATAAATATACTGTTTAATAAAAAACAGGGTATCTACTTACATATGAATGCCTGTTAAAAATAATATTCAAACAAATAAATAAAGTATATTGGTTGTTAATTCCATTTCCTTAATCTCCGCAACTTTTTGTAAAATTATTATATATATATATTTTTTTTAATCATATCACCACAAGCAAGGCAGTAATGCCACTGATGTGCAGGGGGCTACATAAGAGTGAGAAGATTAAAAAAGAGAAAACCGGAAACCGCATCCTAAACAAGGGATGAGCCTCATCACCTGTTCAATAGATGTGGGTGGAGTGTGAACCGGGCAATAGTTTAGTCTATCTACTCCAATTGAAAGAAAAAAAAAAAACAAAGTGAGAAGATTAGAAAAGCGAAAACTGGAAACCGATATTTATTAATATTTAAAGACTCACAATATAAAAACCTTGTCATAATAATCGTAATTATTTAACATATGCCATCATTTTTGACTAAAGCAGTAAATTAATATTGAATGTAAAAGTGGAAGAGTTTGAAATAAAGAACAATACTTTTTTTGGTTTGCGTCTTTTGTTTCATACTAACTTGCAAATCTACGACGCTATATTTGATGATTTATTTTTGTCCTTGGGAACTGGAACTAACTTTCTCATATTGCCCTTACTATAGGTCTTTAATGTGATGGGAACTTTGTCGGGGACGAATGAATGCTCTTAGTTTTCATGCTAAGCTTCTGAAGTTCAAAATGAAAACATGTCTCTCACACCTACACAACAACGCAGCCAATAAACAATTGTCACATCTGTGCAATAAAGTAAACTTCCTTTTGACTGTTTGAATTGACATGAATATATACACATATATATGTATATATTTGTATCAATATACAGGGTGCTCATAAAGTTTGTATGCACTTTAAAAAATTGATAACTTTATTTGTATTGAGATAGAAATAATTTGTAAAAATGATTAGAAAGAAGTAAATCTATCTTTTTTAAGGTTTTATTGAAATTTTATTTAAGTTTCCAGATGTCCTCCATCATTAACAATACAAAGGGTAATACAATTTTGCAGTTAACAGAAAACATTTGCCAACTAATTTACAGTAATGCCTGAAATCACATTAGTTATTTTATCCTTCAAATCTTCTAATGAACTAGGTTTGGTTGCATACACAATTGCTTTCACATGTCCCCATAAAAAAAAAAAACCTAATGAAGTCAAATCTGGCAAACGGGGTGGGGGGGGGGCAATAAAATGATCCACCCCTTCCAATCCATTTGTTAGGAAATTCTTGAGTTCCATCTTTTTGATTTATAACATTCTTTACAGATTATTTCTATCGCAAATACAAATAAAGTTATAATTTTTCAAGTGCACACAAATTTTATGGACACCCTGTATATATATATATATATATATATATATATATATATATATAGAGTGCTCAATCAGGGTGTCACACCACACTGATTGAGCACTTTGGAAGAATGGTAGACTTTGAAAAACAGTAGCTACTCTGGCATATACGCAGTGCTCATTCAGTAATGAATTAGAGCACTCTGGCTACTGGGCATCTATATGCACTAAAAAGTCTGCCTTCTTCTACTGAGCTCCTATAGCCCAGAGGCAGAATCGCCAACTGATGCCAATTTGGTTGGGTTTAAATCCTAGGTAAAAGGCAATCGGAGTCTAACCGTACTGATGAGCTGTGATACAGTAAAACAGATCTGTCTGTGGATATATATATATATATATATATATATATAAACAAGTTGCTGTTACCATACCAAGCTATAATACTTTTAAGAAAATGGATCATACTTTATTAATGAAACCGGATAAAAAAGTATTACAATATTTAAGATTTAATATACCTTTTGATTGAAACTTCTTCAGAAAAAATCGTCAGTAAACTAAAACTAAGCATCTGATAAGAAAAATTATTATTATCAACGACTGAATCTAAATTTAATTTTTTTCTATTCCCCTCTCCCTAACTTTGTTCTAATTTTAAATTTAGTTGTTGATAATAATTTTAATTTACCAATGATCAATTTTTTCTGAAGAAATGTTAGTCACAAGGTACTTAAATTTCAAATGTTGTAATACCTTTGTATCTGGTTTTATTAATAAAGTATAACCCCTTTTCTTAAAAGTATTATATATATATATATATATATATATATATATATATATATATATATAAAAGTTGTAAGTTAAAAATGTATTTTTTTGACAGTATTTATTAACCACAATCAGTATTCTCACACACTTATTCAAAATTTAAAAAATGATTACAAGAACCTCCAATCAAACAAAAAATCAAAGACATTCTCGATAAACCACCTATAAATGCAATGAAACAAACACCCAACCTATCAGCTATCCTCACCTCTACCAAATATCTAAAAAATACAAACCTATCAGGGAATTACAAATGTGATAAATCTCGCTGTTTAGTTTGCAAACATTTAGTAAAGGATACAGTATTTTCTATACCCAACACCAACATCAAATTACACCCACCACGCCTCACCTGTGACAGCCAAAATATAATATATTTTCTCTTCTGTTCAATATGTCCAAATAGTGGATATATTGGTGAATCTGGAAACAGTTTTAGATTCTGTTTTAATAATCATAAACTAAGCATACGCCAAAACAACCCTTATTCCCCCATAGCTGAACACTTCAATCAACCAGGACACACATTAGAAAATTGCAAATATTTACTGATAGATTCCGATTTTAGTTCCACACACTCACGCAGAAAGAAAGAAAAATACTGGATTTTAAAATTAAATACATATAGGCCAGGGCTAAATAAGGACTTAAGTATTTTGAATCTTTATAAATATTTCAATAGTTAAACATTTTTTAGAAACACTTAAAAATTTTTTCCTTAAAACAACATTTAAAAGAATTATTACAGTTAGATTTACATTTTAAATTATTCAGACTCTGTTGCTTTCTGCATCATGTGACAGACGCTTCTCACAACGGATGCTTCTAGTTTAAATTTTAAAATCATTTGTTTCTGATGAAAGGCCAAGGCCGGTCTGAAATATCAAATATATATATATATATAATAATAGAAATAAATAAATACTGTCAAAAAAATACATTTTTAACTTACAACTTTTTAGTAGTTTTTCCTATATATGTTAAGACAGTATACATGGATCATCATTCTGCTATATATATATATAGTTGCCGACTGACGCCAATTCGAGCTGGTTTCGAGCCTGGGTTTGAGAGCAGTCGGAGTCTAACCGTACTGATGAGCTGTGATACAGCGAAACAGATCTGTCTGCAGATGACAATATATATATATATATATATATATATATATATATATATATATATATAATTTGAAAAATTTTATATGTCTGGGGAATACGTAATTTCTCTTTTCAATCCAAACGTCAAAAGTGTCAGTCGTTCAAAACCCTTGTCTAGACTTCATTTTCATTGATGTATCCATTATTGTTACAAAACTATTCTCTTAGTTTTCTTTGTATTCCATCATTTTCTAAAAAAAAAGAAAAGGAAAAAGAAGAAAGAAAACACTTATATTTTTGATCTAACTTAAAGGGACCTTTGAGTATAATTAGACTATTTTTATCTCAATTCAGAATGCATTTTATTATAATATTTCATAAAACTCTTAATTTGTAAAGAAAATCTTTAATATCTATTTATTCATTAAAAATTTAAAAATTCATTTTATTATTTTTATAAAATCTGTTATATTATTATTATTATTATTATTATATTATAATATAATTCTTAATATCATAAGACAATTTTTGTAAAATATCTATTTAATTATTAAAAATTTAAATATCGATTTAATTATTTTAATATCTATTTAAATATTATTCTTTCATAGTATAAAACAAATTATTAGATTAATTTTTTCAGACATTTTTATTAATTTATTATTTTAAGACTCTTATTTGAGATACATGTTCAATCTTTATTTTGATTCTGAACAGTGTCTGATATGACACCAGCTATCTATGTCACATATAAGAAGAGAGTACTAGATTTCTCTGTGATGTCAGTTCTTCAATATGGAAGTGAATGTTGGACAATATCATCAAAGATGAAGGAAAATCTTGAAGCAACCGAAATGTGGCTCTAATTAAGCATACTGGATATAAACTGGGGGATCAATTCCATATTACAATCAATATATAAACTGAACCCTCACTTTGTGGTCAGAACATTTTCTATACATTTATATTCCTGAGATCCAAAATCACAAGGATGCATTCCTGGAGCTGAGTAGAGTATTAAGAAACAGGACAATTTCATTAGAAACAAAGAAGTGAGTACTGGATTGCTATGTGATGTCAGTTCTTCAATATGGAAGTGAATGTTGGACAATATCATCAAAGATGAAGGAAAAACTTGAAGCAACCGAAATGTGGCTCTAATTAAGCATACTGGATATAAAGTGGAGGATCAATTTCATATTACAATCAATATATAAACTGATCCCTCACTTTGTGGTCACAGCATTTTCTATACATTTATATTCCTGAGATCAATATAAGGTACGCAGATGATACAGTGCTGATAGCAGACATGGAAAGGAAACTGCAAGACCTCCTACAGAAGGTAGCTGAGGAGAGTGACAAGAAAGGAATACAAATAAACTGCAAGAAAATCGAATGCATGGTTATCAGCAAAAAGGGCAACCCAAGATGCCAAATACAAGTGGGGGTTACTAAAATCAAGCAGATACACAAATTTAAATATCTAGGAAGTGTTCTGACAGAAGATGGAAAGTGCAACACAGAGATCCGAAGGCAAATTGGCATGGCGAAGTCAGTCCTTTAAGTGCCTTTTGTGAGACATGCTTGGGTGATTATATCTTGAAAGAGACATGACTGATTGGATAGAAGATTTTCCCACCATAAGTTGCCATTACTTTCTGTGGCAGACTGGTTGCCAACCAAGGTCACAGAACCCAATCTGTCCTGGTATTTAACTTATAGCTGGATGAAGAAGAAATGTATTAAATCAATAAGTCGTAATTAGTGGGGGTTCAGTTTATTACTTCATAACAACAAAAAACAGATCCCCTACTTTATACCCAGTAGAAGCCTTAATCATGTTTTCAACTATTATATTCAGTCAGTCCTTTAAGTGCCTTTTGTGATACGTGCTTGGGTGATTATATCTTGGAAAGAGACATGACTGACTGGACAGAAGATTTTCCCACCATAAGTTGCCATTACTTTCTGTGGCAGACTGGTTGCCAACCAAAGTTTGAGGAACCGATCTGTCCTGCTATTTAAACAATAGCTGGAGAGAGAAGTGACAGCTTTCAAGGGTATTTGCATATATGTGAATGCAATGAATTCAACTGAAATTTGAACTTGGATCTCCAGTTTCTTGTTCTGAGCTGATATCCACTTCACCACAAAACACATCCAAAAAATCAATAAGAAAGACAGTATAAGATAAGAGAATTAAGAACTAAATGATATATTTAAAATATTTGTAAGAGGTGTTTGTAAACCTCATGGCAGGAATGCTGTGCAATGCAATACAGTACTAACAGAAGGTTAAGTGTCATTTAAGAGAGTTTTAAATCAATTTTCCTGTCTCCAAGCATGTGCTCTTCATATAATTTTTCGTCATTATTACCGCCATTCTTAAACTTGTTGTCATGAAACTTAAGACAAGGGTTCTTATCTCTTCATGCAACTAACCTTCTTCATACATTTTTCCTGATTTTAATTGATATCAAATGTTTTCAATTTTTCTTTTAGGTGTTCTCCACGTCAGTGTATATAGAATAAAGAGTCCTTCAAATGTTGCTGTCTCATTTATTGAGGTGTATTTTTACAAGTTTTATCTGAACATTCAAACCGTGTTTCAATTTTATAGCCACTTCTGAACTGAAAATTGATAATGATAATAATAATAATGATAATAATAACAAGGGCAGTCAAAGACTGCAAACTTTCACCAGGGCAATACCGGCATCATCTTAGCGATTAGCAAGTGATGATTATTAAAATGAGAATAACTGCAAGGAACTTGACCGCACTTTTTTGCTTTTGAATAATAAATATTAGTTTTATATTCTAAATCATAATATTTTCGGGGAAAAATAGTGTGTTCAGAAAATGTAATGATGTAAAGTAATCTAGGGGAGGTAATTCAGTATTTGGCATGTGAAACGTACGAAAAATATGAGTAATAAAGATAAACGCAAAACAAAACCCCAGAAACTTTATCTTGTATCCATACAAAACTTTATACCATACTGTACCCAAAATTTAATCAATTCATGTCAGTCATGAAGCCAATAGTCCCTGAAAGTTTGATCTGAATCCATTCAGAAAGTCTTGAGATATCTTGACCACAGACAGACAGACAGACAGACAGACAAAGAAATAGAAATGCCTCTACATAAAATACCTTTGCCTTTAGGGTGAGGTATTGTGGTGCAGTAGATATCGGCTCGGAACGAGAAATCGGGTAGCCGAGTTCAAATTCCAGCTCAATTCATTGCATTCACTTACGCGTAAATACCCTTGGGAAAGGTATCAATCTGTCTCTTCCCTCCAGTTATGGGTTAAATAACAGGACAGACTGGGTTCTATAGCCTTGGCTGGCAACCAATCTACCACAGAAAGCACTGGCAATCTACTGTGGGATAATCTTCTGCCCAGTCAGTCATGTCTCTTTCGAGACATAATTGCCCAAGTGTGTATCACATATGGCACTTAACTGACTGACTGAATGTAATAGTTGGAAACATACTTAAAGCTGATATTGGGCATGAAGTGGGGGATCGGTTTTCTATTGTTATGAAGTAATAAACTGATCCCCCACCAATTACTACTTATTAATATAATCTAATACATCTTTTCTTTCTTTAGCTGTGAGTTGAATAATAGGACAAGGTTCTATAGCCTTGGCTGGCAAACAGTCTACTGCAGAAAGCACTGGCAACCTACTGCAGGATAATCTTCTGCCCAGTCAGTCATGTCTCTTTCGAGACATGATCGCCCAAGCATGTATCACGTATGGCACTTAACTGACTGAATAAAAGACAAAAGAAAAAACAGTCATAATTAGTCTTATAAATATTTGACAATTATTTTCAGTTTACTATTTACATATTGGTATTCATTTTTAATCCTTTCACTTCAGTCAAAGTAATAAAGCCACTAAGATGCATAGTGCAGGTGTACTGACAGGGCTCTCCAAGTTTTTGTTCCCTCTGCTGTGGCCAGGTATTGAACTCAAAACTCTTTGGGCCAAGTCACTTTTTGCATTATTTCAACCAGCATCATTAGCCATGTGTCCTTGGGAACATCAGTGAGCTAATTTTTGGGGCATTGTGAGTATGGTAGTAAAGAATAGGACAACAGTCCAAATGCTGTAAATAGAGTAAATAGTTACAATACCTCATCTCAGAAATATGGACACATCCTGAAGAAGGCCAGAGTGTACAATGGTCGAAATACTTGTGAATATGTTAACAAAGATAAGGACAACAGACCAAATGCTGTAAATAGTATAAATAGTTACAATATCTCATCTCAGAAATATAGACAGATACTGAAAGAGGCTGAAGTGTACAATAGCCGAAATGTTGTGAATATGTCAACAAGGATTGAGGACAACTGTCCGAATGATGTAAATATTGTAAATAACTGCAATAACTCATCTAAAAAAATATAGACACATCCTGAAGAAGGCCAGAGTGTACAATGGTCAGAACACTTGTGAATATCTTAACAAAGATGAGGACAACAATCCAAATGATGTAAATAGGGTAAATAGTTAAAATACCTCATCTCAGAAATATAGACAGATACTGAAAGAGGCTGAAGTGTACAATAGCCAAAATGTTGTGAATATGTCAACAAGGATTGAGGACAATTGTTCGAATGATGTAAATAGGGTAAATAGTTAAAATACCTCATCTCAGACATACAAGCTGATAAGATTTTCATTTTCTGAAAAAATTTATTTTTATATTTTCCTCTGGAAGTATGTTTTGTTAATTCTACACCTAGAATTAACCATTGTTTGGAAAGTTTTTTAGATTATAGTTCTCAAATTCCTAAGACATTTTCTGCCTCTCCTTTTTAGTATCAGTTCCCAAATGCCCAAGACATTTTTCTCTCCTATTTATTATAAATTCCCAAAGACTTTTTCTTTCTCTCCTTTTTTTTTATAAGTTCCCAAGTACCTAAAACATTCCTTTTTCTTATTTTCAGTATTAGTTCCTAAATACCCAAGACATTTTTCTCTCCTTTTTTATTATAAGTTCCCAAATAACTAAGACGTTTTCTTTCTCTCATTTTTGGTATAAGTTCCCAAGTGTCAAGACATTTTTTCTCTTGTTTTTTATTATAAGTCCCCAAATACCCAAAACATTTTTTCTCTCCTTTTTTATTATAAGTTCCCAAATAACTAAGACGTTTTCTTTCTCTCATTTTTGGTATAAGTTCCCAAGTGTCAAGACATTTTTTCTCTTGTTTTTTATTATAAGTCCCCAAATACCCAAAACATTTTTTTCTCTCCTTTTTTATTATAAGTTCTCAAATAACTAAAACTCTTTCTTTCTCTCATTTTTAGTATAAGTTCCCAAATACCCAAGACAATTTTCTCTCATTTTTATAAGTCCCAAGACATTCTTTCTTTCTTTTTTATTATAAGTTTCTAAATATCCACAACTTTTTCTTTCTCTCCTTTTCCCAAATACCCCAGACATTTTTTTTCACTCTTTTTTCTGTAAGTTTCCAAATATCAAAACAATGTAAATTTGCGAAATGTTTTCTGGAAGATATTTAAAATGTACCCACTTCTTTTCATATTGGCAATTGATTACTACCTGCTTTTAGCACCATATACCAGGCACTGGGAAACTTGGTGTGGTGTAATGGTTAGCAAGCTTGTCTCACTTGAACCTATTACAACTGAGTAGTGAGTTCGATCGTCACTGGGTGCCCTATACTTTTGGCCTTGTGCCACATGTAAGCGGCGCCTAGAAAATGAATATACCCAGCACTAAATATCAGTGTTTGACATAACATCCCCTGTATTTATCAGAAAAATCATAATGTAGACTTCTATTCTTGTGTTGGAGGTGATGGATCCATTTTTTTTTTTTTTTTTTGCACTGAAAAATCTCTCAAAGTTATTTGTTCACCACGACTGTAACCCAGTATTGAACTCACAACTCTTTGGGTGAAGTCACAGGAACTAACCAACATCTATGTGACCTTAAAAACAAAGACATGTGAATTTCTGCTACTTATAAACCTAATTTCTCAGTAATCATTTTTTACCAGAGCTCATATTGCAATCTTTGATGCCAATAATTTTCTCGAGGACTTTAGTATTTATTTATATGCTTGGATGGCTTAGGGGATTTTTGCAGCCTAGCATATGCGCTGATTCCTTAAGTTTAGGTAATTTCCAGTGGTGTAAACATAGCAACAAAGATGAGGACAATAGTCCAAATAATGTAAATAGTGTAAATACTACCTCATCTCAGAAATATAGACAAATAGAATGATCTATTATTAAATGTCGTATAAATGGCAACAAAGATGAGGACAACAGTCCGAATAATTTAAATAGTGTAAATACTACCTCATCTCAGAAATATAGACAAATAGAATAATCTATTATTAAATGTCGTATAAATAGCAACAAAGATGAGGACAATAGTCTGAATAATGTAAATAGTGTAAATACTACCTCATCTCAGGAGTATAGACAAATAGAATAATCTATTATTCAATGTCGTATAAATGGCAACAAAGATGAGGACAACAGTCCTAATAATTTAAATAGTGTAAATACTACCTCATCTCAGAAATATAGACAAATAGAATAATCTATTATTAAATGTTGTATAAATGGCAACAAAGATGAGGATAATAGTCCGAATAATGTAAATAGTGTAAATACTACCTCATCTCAGAAATATAGACAAATAGAATAATCTATTATTAAATGTTGTATAAATGGCAACAAAGATGAGGACAATAGTCTGAATAATGTAAATAGTGTAAATACTACCTCATCTCAGAAATATAGACAAATAGAATAATCTATTATTAAATGTTGTATAAATGGCAACAAAGATGAGGACAATAGTCTGAATAATGTAAATACTGTAAATACTACCTCATCTCAGAAATATAGACAAATAGAATAATCTATTATTAAATGTTGTATAAATGGCAACAAAGATGAGGACAATAGTCTGAATAATGTAAATACTGTAAATACTACCTCATCTCAGAAATATAGACAAATAGAATAATCTATTATTAAATGTTGTATAAATGGCAACAAAGATGAGGACAATAGTCTGAATAATGTAAATAGTGTAAATACTACCTCATCTCAGAAATATAGACAAATAGAATAATCTATTATTAAATGTTGTATAAATGGCAACAAAGATGAGGACAATAGTCTGAATAATGTAAATAGTGTAAATACTACCTCATCTCAGAAATATAGACAAATAGAATAATCTATTATTAAATGTTGTATAAATGGCAACAAAGATGAGGACAATAGTCTGAATAATGTAAATAGTGTAAATACTAATTTCATCTCAGAAATATAGACAAATAGAATAATCTATTATTAAATGTTGTATAAATGGCAACAAAGATGAGGACAATAGTCTGAATAATGTAAATAGTGTAAATACTACCTCATCTCAGAAATATAGACAAATAGAATAATCTATTATTAAATGTTGTATAAATGGCAACAAAGATGAGGACAATAGTCTGAATAATGTAAATAGTAAATACTACCTCATCTCAGAAATATAGACAAATAGAATAATCTATTATTAAATGTTGTATAAATGGCAACAAAGATGAGGACAATAGTCTGAATAATGTAAATAGTGTAAATACTACCTCATCTCAGAAATATAGACAAATAGAATAATCTATTATTAAATGTTGTATAAATGGCAACAAAGATGAGGACAATAGTCTGAATAATGTAAATAGTGTAAATACTACCTCATCTCAGAAATATAGACAAATAGAATAATCTATTATTAAATGTTGTATAAATGGCAACAAAGATGAGGACAATAGTCTGAATAATGTAAATAGTGTAAATACTACCTCATCTCAGAAATATAGACTAACAGAATGATCTATTATTAAATGTTGTATAAATGGCAACAAAGATGAGGACAATAGTCTGAATAATGTAAATACTGTAAATACTACCTTATCTCAAAAATATAGACAAATAGAATAATCTATTATTAAAATGTTGTATAAATGGCAACAAAGATGAGGACAATAGTCTGAATAATGTAAATAGTGTAAATACTACCTCATCTCAGAAATATAGACTAATAGAATGATCTATTATTAAATGTTGTATAAAAATGGCAACAAAGATGAGGACAATAGTCTGAATAATGTAAATACTGTAAATACTACCTCATCTCAGAAATATAGACAAATAGAATAATCTATTATTAAATGTTGTATAAATGGCAACAAAGATGAGGACAATAGTCTGAATAATGTAAATAGTGTAAATACTACCTCATCTCAGAAATATAGACAAATAGAATACCTATTATTAAATGTTGTATAAATGGCAACAAAGATGAGGACAATAGTCTGAATAATGTAAATAAAAATACTACCTCATCTCAGAAATATAGATAAATAGAATAATCTATTATTAAATGTTGTATAAATGGCAACAAAGATGAGGACAATAGTCTGAATAATGTAAATAGTGTAAATACTACCTCATCTCAGAAATATAGACAAATAGAATAATCTATTATTAAATGTTGTATAAATGGCAACAAAGATGAGGACAATAGTCTGAATAATGTAAATAGTAAAAATACTACCTCATCTCAGAAATATAGACTAATAGAATGATCTATTATTAAATGTTGTATAAATGGCAACAAAGATGAGGACAATAGTCTGAATAATGTAAATAGTGTAAATACTACCTCATTTCAGAAATATAGACAAATAGAATGATCTATTATTAAATGTTGTATAAATGGCAACAAAGATGAGGACAATAGTCTGAATAATGTAAATAGTGTAAATACTACCTCATCTCAGAAATATAGACAAATAGAATAATCTATTATTAAATGTTGTATAAATGGCAACAAAGATGAGGACAATAGTCTGAATAATGTAAATAGTGTAAATACTACCTCATCTCAGAAATATAGATAAATAGAATAATCTATTATTAAATGTTGTATAAATGGCAACAAAGATGAGGACAATAGTCTGAATAATGTAAATAGTGTAAATACTACCTCATCTCAGAAATATAGACAAATAGAATAATCTATTATTAAATGTTGTATAAATGGCAACAAAGATGAGGACAATAGTCTGAATAATGTAAATAGTGTAAATACTACCTCATCTCAGAAATATAGACAAATAGAATAATCTATTATTAAATGTTGTATAAATGGCAACAAAGATGAGGACAATAGTCTGAATAATGTAAATAGTGTAAATACTACCTCATCTCAGAAATATAGACAAATAGAATAATCTATTATTAAATGTTGTATAAATGGCAACAAAGATGAGGACAATAGTCTGAATAATGTAAATAGTGTAAATACTACCTCATCTCAGAAATATAGATAAATAGAATAATCTATTATTAAATGTTGTATAAATGGCAACAAAGATGAGGACAATAGTCTGAATAATGTAAATAGTGTGAAAATACTACCTCATCTCAGAAATATAGACAAATAGAATAATCTATTATTAAATGTTGTATAAATGGCAACAAAGATGAGGACAATAGTCTGAATAATGTAAATAGTGTAAATACTACCTCATCTCAGAAATATAGACAAATAGAATAATCTATTATTAAATGTTGTATAAATGGCAACAAAGATGAGGACAATAGTCTGAATAATGTAAATAGTGTAAATACTACCTCATCTCAGAAATATAGACAAATAGAATAATCTATTATTAAATGTTGTATAAATGGCAACAAAGATGAGGACAATAGTCTGAATAATGTAAATAGTGTAAATACTACCTCATCTCAGAAATATAGATAAATAGAATAATCTATTATTAAATGTTGTATAAATGGCAACAAAGATGAGGACAATAGTCTGAATAATGTAAATAGTGTAAATACTACCTCATCTCAGAAATATAGACAAATAGAATAATCTATTATTAAATGTTGTATAAATGGCAAATAAAGATGAGGACAATAGTCTGAATAAATGTAAATAGTGTAAATACTACCTCATCTCAGAAATATAGACAAATAGAATAATCTATTATTAAATGTTGTATAAATGGCAACAAAGATGAGGACAATAGTCTGGAATAATGTAAATACTGTAAATACTACCTCATCTCAGAAATATAGACAAATAGAATAATCTATTATTAAATGTTGTATAAATGGCAACAAAGATGAGGACAATAGTCTGAATAATGTAAATAGTGTAAATACTACCTCATCTCAGAAATATAGATAAATAGGAATAATCTATTATTAAATGTTGTATAAATGGCAACAAAGATGAGGACAATAGTCTGAATAATGTAAATAGTGTAAATACTACCTCATCTCAGAAATATAGATAAATAGAATAATCTATTATTAAATGTTGTATAAATGGCAACAAAGATGAGGACAATAGTCTGAATAATGTAAATAGTGTAAATACTACCTCATCTCAGAAATATAGATAAATAGAATAATCTATTATTAAATGTTGTATAAATGGCAACAAAGATGAGGACAATAGTCTGAATAATGTAAATACTGTAAATACTACCCTCATCTCAGAAATATAGACAAATAGAATAATCTATTATTAAATGTTGTATAAATGGCAACAAAGATGAGGACAATAGTCTGAATAATGTAAATAGTGTAAATACTACCTCATCTCAGAAATATAGACAAATAGAATAATCTATTATTAAATGTTGTATAAATGGCAACAAAGATGAGGACAATAGTCTGAATAATGTAAATAGTGTAAATACTACCTCATCTCAGAAATATAGATAAATAGAATAATCTATTATTAAATGTTGTATAAATGGCAACAAAGATGAGGACAATAGTCTGAATAATGTAAATAGTGTAAATACTACCTCATCTCAGAAATATAGACAAATAGAATAATCTATTATTAAATGTTGTATAAATGGCAACAAAGATGAGGACAATAGTCTGAATAATGTAAATAGTGTAAATACTACCTCATCTCAGAAATATAGACTAATAGAATGATCTATTATTAAATGTTGTATAAATGGCAACAAAGATGAGGACAATAGTCTGAATAATGTAAATAGTGTAAATACTACCTCATATCTCAGAAATATAGACAAATAGAATAATCTATTATTAAATGTTGTATAAATGGCAACAAAGATGAGGACAATAGTCTGAATAATGTAAATAGTGTAAATACTACCTCATCTCAGAAATATAGACAAATAGAATAATTCATTATTAAATGTTGTATAAATGGCAACAAAGATGAGGACAATAGTCTGAATAATGTAAATAGTGTAAATACTACCTCATCTCAGAAATATAGACAAATAGAATAATCTATTATTAAATGTTGTATATAAATGGCAACAAAGATGAGGACAATAGTCTGAATAATGTAAATAGTGTAAATACTACCTCATCTCAGAAATATAGATAAATAGAATAATCATTATTAAATGTTGTATAAATGGCAACAAAGATGAGGACAATAGTCTGAATAATGTAAATAGTGTAAATACTACCTCATCTCAGAAATATAGACAAATAGAATAATCTATTATTAAATGTTGTATAAATGGCAACAAAGATGAGGACAATAGTCTGAATAATGTAAATAGTGCAAATACTACCTCATCTCAGAAATATAGACAAATAGAATAATCTATTATTAAATGTTGTATAAATGGCAACAAAGATGAGGACAATAGTCTGAATAATGTAAATACTGTAAATACTACCCTCATCTCAGAAATATAGACAAATAGAATAATCTATTATTAAATGTTGTATAAATGGCAACAAAGATGAGGACAATAGTCTGAATAATGTAAATAGTGTAAATACTACCTCATCTCAGAAATATAGATAAATAGAATAATCTATTATTAAATGTTGTATAAATGGCAACAAAGATGAGGACAATAGTCTGAATAATGTAAATAGGTGTAAATACTACCTCATCTCAGAAATATAGATAAATAGAATAATCTATTATTAAATGTTGTATAAATGGCAACAAAGATGAGGACAATAGTCTGAATAATGTAAATAGTGTAAATACTACCTCATCTCAGAAATATAGATAAATAGAATAATCTATTATTAAATGTTGTATAAATGGCAACAAAGATGAGGACAATAGTCTGAATAATGTAAATACTGTGAATACTACCCTTATCTCAGAAATATAGACAAATAGAATAATCTATTATTAAATGTTGTATAAATGGCAACAAAGATGAGGACAATAGTCTGAATAATGTAAATAGTGTAAATACTACCTCATTCAGAAATATAGACAAATAGAATAATCTATTATTAAATGTTGTATAAATGGCAACAAAGATGAGGACAATAGTCTGAATAATGTAAATAGTGTAAATACTACCTCATCTCAGAAATATAGACAAATAGAATAATCTATTATTAAATGTTGTATAAATGGCAACAAAGATGAGGACAATAGTCTGAATAATGTAAATAGTGTAAATACTACCTCATCTCAGAAATATAGACAAATAGAATAATCTATTATTAAATGTTGTATAAATGGCAACAAAGATGAGGACAATAGTCTGAATAATGTAAATAGTGTAAATACTACCTCATCTCAGAAATATAGACAAATAGAATAATCTATTATTAAATGTTGTATAAATAGCAACAAAGATGAGGACAATAGTCTGAATAATGTAAATACTGTAAATACTACCTCATCTCAGAAATATAGACAAATAGAATAATCTATTATTAAATGTTGTATAAATGGCAACAAAGATGAGGACAATAGTCTGAATAATGTAAATAGTGTAAATACTACCTCATCTCAGAAATATAGACAAATAGAATAATCTATTATTAAATGTTGTATAAATGGCAACAAAGATGAGGACAATAGTCTGAATAATGTAAATACTGTAAATACTACCTCATCTCAGAAATATAGACAAATAGAATAATCTATTATTAAATGTTGTATAAATGGCAACAAAGATGAGGACAATAGTCTGAATAATGTAAATAGTGTAAATACTACCTCATCTCAGAAATATAGACAAATAGAATAATCTATTATTGAATGTTGTATAAATGGCAACAAAGATGAGGACAATAGTCTGAATAATGTAAATAGTGTAAATACTACCTCATCTCAGAAATATAGACAAATAGAATAATCTATTATTAAATGTTGTATAAATGGCAACAAAGATGAGGACAATAGTATGAATAATGTAAATAGTGTAAATACTACCTCATCTCAGAAATATAGACAAATAAAGATAATCTATTATTGAATGTTGTATAAATGGCAACAAAGATGAGGACAATAGTCTGAATAATGTAAATAGTGTAAATACTACCTCATCTCAGAAATATAGACAAATAGAATAATCTATTATTAAATGTTGTATAAATGGCAACAAAGATGAGGACAATAGTCTGAATAATGTAAATAGTGTAAATACTACCTCATCTCAGAAATATAGACAAATAGAATAATCTATTATTAAATGTTGTATAAATGGCAACAAAGATGAGGACAATAGTCTGAATAATGTAAATAGTGTAAATACTACACTCATCTCAGAAATATAGACAAATAGAATAATCTATTATTAAATGTTGTATAAATGGCAACAAAGATGAGGACAATAGTCTGAATAATGTAAATACTGTAAATACTACCTCATCTCAGAAATATAGACAAATAGAATAATCTATTATTAAATGTTGTATAAATGGCAACAAAGATGAGGACAATAGTCTGAATAATGTAAATAGTGTAAATACTACCTCATCTCAGAAATATAGACAAATAGAATAATCTATTATTAAATGTTGTATAAATGGCAACAAAGATGAGGACAATAGTCTGAATAATGTAAATACTGTAAATACTACCTCATCTCAGAAATATAGACAAATAGAATAATCTATTATTAAATGTTGTATAAATGGCAACAAAGATGAGGACAATAGTCTGAATAATGTAAATAGTGTAAATACTACCTCATCTAAGAAATATAGACAAATAGAATAATCTATTATTAAATGTTGTATAAATGGCAACAAAGATGAGGACAATAGTCTGAATAATGTAAATACTGTAAATACTACCTCATCTCAGAAATATAGACAAATAGAATAATCTATTTATTAAATGTTGTATAAATGGCAACAAAGATGAGGACAATAGTCTGAATAATGTAAATACTGTAAATACTACCTCATCTCAGAAATATAGACAAATAGAATAATCTATTATTAAATGTTGTATAAATGGCAACAAAGATGAGGACAATAGTCTGAATAATGTAAATACTGTAAATACTACCTCATCTCAGAAATATAGACAAATAGAATAATCTATTATTAAATGTTGTATAAATGGCAACAAAGATGAGGACAATAGTCTGAATAATGTAAACTGTAAATACTACACCTCATCTCAGAAATATAGACAAATAGAATAATCTATTATTAAATGTTGTATAAATGGCAACAAAGATGAGGACAATAGTCTGAATAATGTAAATACTGTAAATACTACCTCATCTCAGAAATATAGACAAATAGAATAATCTATTATTAAATGTTGTATAAATGGCAACAAAGATGAGGACAATAGTCCCTGAATAATGTAAATACTGTAAATACTACCTCATCTCAGAAATATAGACAAATAGAATAATCTATTAAATGTTGTATAAATGGCAACAAAGATGAGGACAATAGTCTGAATAATGTAAATACTGTAAATACTACCTCATCTCAGAAATATAGACAAATAGAATGATCTATTATTAAATGTTGTATAAATGGCAACAAAGATGAGGACAATAGTCTGAATAATGTAAATAGTGTAAATACTGCACTCATCTCAGAAATATAGACAAATAGAATAATCTATTATTAAATGTTGTATAAATGGCAACAAAGATGAGGACAATAGTCTGAATAATGTAAATAGTGTAAATACTACCTCATCTCAGAAATATAGACAAATAGAATAATCTATTATTAAATGTTGTATAAATGGCAACAAAGATGGAGGACAATAGTCTGAATAATGTAAATAGTGTAAATACTACCTCATCTCAGAAATATAGACAAATAGAATAATCTATTATTAAATGTTGGCATAAATGGCAACAAAGATGAGGACAATAGTCTGAATAATGTAAATACTGTAAATACTACCTCATCTCAGAAATATAGACAAATAGAATAATCTATTATTAAATGTTGTATAAATGGCAACAAAGATGAGGACAATAGTCTGAATAATGTAAATACTGTAAATACTACCTCATCTCAGAAATATAGACAAATAGAATAATCTATTATTAAATGTTGTATAAATGGCAACAAAGATGAGGACAATAGTCTGAATAATGTAAATAGTGTAAATACTACCTCATCTCAAAAATATAGACAAATAGAATAATCTATTATTAAATGTTGTATAAATGGCAACAAAGATGAGGACAATAGTCTGAATAATGTAAATACTGTAAATACTACCTCATCTCAGAAATATAGACAAATAGAATAATCTATTATTAAATGTTGTATAAATGGCAACAAAGATGAGGACAATAGTCTGAATAATGTAAATACTGTAAATACTACCTCATCTCAGAAATATAGACTAATAGAATGATCTATTATTAAATGTTGTATAAATGGCAACAAAGATGGCAGGGACAATGGTGAATAATGTAAATAGTGTAAATACTACCTCATCTCAGAAATATAGACAAATAGAATAATCTATTATTAAATGTTGTATAAATGGCAACAAAGATGAGGACAATAGTCTGAATAATGTAAATACTGTAAATACTACCTCATCTCAGAAATATAGACTAATAGAATGATCTATTATTAAATGTTGTATAAATGGCAACAAAGATGAGGACAATAGTCTGAATAATGTAAATACTGTAAATACTACCTCATCTCAAATATCTTTGTGATTTCTATACAACAGAATGTGCGACAGAGTTCGGTGTGTTGTACAGAATA
>JBBBDQ010002328.1:102500-227500 GCA_037127315.1 Ascarosepion bandense
TCATTATTAATCTTCATCTTTTTTCTTTAGATTCAGTTTTTTATACTCTAATATGATGTTTAAGAATTATGTTATGAATTGGGCAGAATGTATTAGGAAATTGATAAATACATTCAAAATCCTAGAATCTAAAGTGCTTCCACTTTGTGTTATTCTTTTTAATAATGAGGGCTTTTGATTGCTTATAATACTGAGAGATCCTGATTGAATTTAATGGTGAGGACGTATTAATCATTTTAATAATGAAGGCTTCTTATTTATTTTAATGATGCAGGCTTATTATTGATTTTAATGATGCTGGCTTATTATTGATTTTAATGATGCAGGCTTATTATTGATTTTAATGATGAGGGCTACTTTTTAATTTTAATGATGCAGGCTTATTATAGATTTTAATGATGAGGCCTACTTTTTAATTTTAATGATGCAGGCTTATTATTGATTTTAATGATGATGGCTACTTTTTAATTTTAATGATGCAGGATTATTATTGATGTTAATGATGAGGGCTTCTTATTGATTTTAATGATAAGAGTTTGTTATTAATTTTAATGATGTGGGCTTTTGTATTTTAATGATGAGAGCTTCTTAATCATTTTAATGATGTTAGCTTCTTAATCATTTTAATGATGTAGGCATCATATTGATTTTAAAGATAAAAGCTTCTTAATCATTTTAACAATGTGAGCTTCTTAATCATTTTAATGATGTAGGCTTCTTATTGATATTAATGATAAGAGTTTGTCATTGCTTTTAAGTGCAAGATTCTTTTCTGAACAATGCTGATGTACTTAATATATTTAAAACTTCAGAATCTTGATTAAAGATCTTCAGGTTTGTTTTCTACATTCTTTTCTGAGCAGATCGTATCAATTACTTTTTTTAATACAATCAAAATCTCACATTCTTGATTGATGGTGTCATTCAGGTTTCTGAATTTTTTGTTAAGGGTTTCAAAATTTTGCAAGAATTTTTCAAATTTAAAACAGTATAAGAAACTTGTATTATTAGCAAGTATACAAGACTGGTCACATTTAGGAGAAAGTTTGAAATGTTCTTATTCTCCAGTTTTGAATTGCTTTTTTGATTTGGCACCAAATTAAAAGCATGAGTTATTAGCAAAGAGCTGCTAACCTTTTCTTGAGTATGACATGCTTCTGTTACAAGCTGTTGAGAATAAAAATGACAAAAATTTCTATCAAGTAGCAGACCGGAATGTTATTCACAACAAATCATTTAGATGATTGAGAATTTGATTTTAAAAAATCAGAATTCAAAAAAAAGAAAAGTAAAAATAAAGTTTTGAAGTGAATGAAATAATTTTACAAAGCAAAAATAAAAAAAAATGGTCAGGGTTAGAGGAAAGAAAAATAAGGGATGGCAAAATGGGTGAAGTTGGGTTACACTTTGGATAATCTTCTGTTTGCAGAAAAGCATTTTTCAGTTATTATTGCCATCAATTTCTGGCGTTTTAAATGTTATAGAAAGCAAAAATACAACTGTTTTAAAATTTAGTGACTGAATTTAAGATTTGTCAATCTACTATTAATTCAGTTGACTGTTGTAGGAATTATTATGGTCAAAACATTTTGGCCAATCCCCCACTGGCCATCTTCAGGCATTCATTATTCTATTGGCTTTTCAAGATTTTTGAGCCATTGTCAATCTACTTTGACTGACTTAATTTATTAAGAATGTTGTTATAAACAATATTACATATGCAACTTCAGCCAATTGCCATCTTCAGGCATTCATTATTCTATTGGCTTTTCAAGATTTTTGAGCCATTGTCAATCTACTTTGACTGACTTAATTTATTAAGAATGTTGTTATAAACAATATTACATATGCAACTTCAACCAATTGCCATCTTCAGGCATTCATTATTCTATTGGCTTTTTAAGATTTTTAAGCCATTGTCAATCTACTTGGACTGATTTAATTTATTAGGAATGTTGTTATAAACAATATTACAGATGCACTTCAGCCAATTACCCATTGGCCATCTTCAGGCATTCATTATTCTATTGGCTTTTTAAGACTTTTGAGCCATTGTCACTCTACTTTGACTGATTTTATTTATTAGGACTGTTGTTATAAACATTATACAGGTGCATTTTGGCCTTTTACTTATTAAACATCTTCAGGCATCTTTTTCGGCTTTTTGAGATGATGAAATGTTTATCCACTTTGACTAATTTGATTTATTTGAACTGATGTATTCATTTTTCTTATTGCTGACATTATTGCAGACACAACATTTTGACCAATTATATGCTGGCCATCATCAGGTGTTCATTATGTTTTTTGACTTTTGAGATGAGGAATTATCAATCAACTTTAATACAATTTATTAGAACTACAGTTCTCATCTTGATTCTGGTGGACATTATTACCGGCACAATGTTTTGGTCAATTATCTCCAGGTCATTTTCAGGTGTTAATCATAGTTTTTGATTTTTGAGATAAGGAGTTGTCAATCTATTTTGACATATTCAATTTATTTGAAATTTTGATCTCATCTTTGATTATTATAAATGTTATTACAGACAAAACGTTTTGACTAATTATTTTCTGACCATCTTCAGGTGTCTATTATTGTTTTTCATGTTAGAGGTGTGGATATGCTGACATAGTTTGACATATTCAATTTATTCAAACAGTTTTTCTACTCTTTAATTTTTATGGATGTTATGGACACAGTGTTTCAACCAAGTACCATGTGACCATCTTCAAATGTTATTAGAGATGCAAAACTTTAGTCAAGATAGTAATAGTAAATCACGACTGTAAATTTATCTCCAAAGTAAAAAATAACATGATTGTGAATATTCTTCTGATAGGATGTTTTTCCCCTCCCTGTAACTTCTTGGATGTGCATTGTGGTGCAATGGACAAAAGCATGGAATGAGAAATCAAAGAACTGAGTTCGAATCCCATTCAAATTCATTGCATTCAACTAAGCACAAATACTCTTGGAAAAGGTATTAATTGATTTCTTCTCCCTCCCTATGGATTGAATAACAGAACAGATTGAGTTTTATAGCCTTGGTTGGCAATCAGTCTATCATAAAAAGAAATGGCAAGCTACTGTGCAAAAATATTCTGTTCAGTAAGTCATGTCTTGAAAGTTACATGATCACCTAAATATGCATCACATATGGCACTTAACTAACTAAACCTTCTGTGCATCAGTAGCAGTCCTACCTTGCTTGGGGTGAAATGATTAATAGACAATTAAAAAAAAGAATGTAAAAATACAATGTAAAAATCTAGTTAATTAAATTTAGGAATTTTTCTTATTTATATAATAATATAAAAAATTCATTTAGAAACGTACTTCTGCAATAGGAATTAATCCAAATATTGACTAATGATTTTAATAAAATAATAAAAGACAAAATGATTCAGAAAAAAAGTAAGGAATTGAAAGAAAAAATAAATATGGTGTTTGAAGGGTTTCTTAAAAATGGTTATAGGAAAGAAAAGCAGATTTTTTTTTTTCATTTAAAAAACGAAAAAAACAAACACAAAAACCAAAAATGTTCCCCCGAAAGAAGCAGAACGGGTTGGAAATTTAGGACATAATTGAAAGTTTGAAACCTTAGAGATGTCTTTGACGCTTTGAGAATGGTTGCTTAAAATCTCTGAAACCTGGAAAAAATAGCACCAAAATTCTTGAACCTGTTAAGAAGCAATAAATATGAGAAAAACAAATGAAGCCTTTCTTGAGTAAAGCAATATTCAGTTATTGTACAGAGCCAAAATTTTCAGAATATCTGTGGCAGAGCATCATGATTATTCACATATCTTATCCAAAGTCCTGATGAATAAGAAATTTATGAATACATACATACACACACACACACACACACACACACACACACACACACACACACACACACACACACACACATATAGATAGATAGAGAGAGAGAGAGAACAGTTATAAATCAGGTTTAAATTAAACCTGTAAAAAGTTGTATTAGAAAGTGCTCAATGCATGTTTGAAGTAAAATGGATATTTAACATGTAGAGCATTTAGATATTTAGGTAGGGAAAACCAGCCAGTTACACTGCCATGGTTTTGATTCATGGTAATATATATATATATATAGTGGCCCAAGGGTAGAGTTGCCGACTGACGCCAATTCGGTCGGGTTTCGAGCCTGGGTTAGGGAGCAATCGGAGTCTAACTGTACTGATGAGCTGTGATACAGCGAAACAGATCTATCTTCGAATGACAATATTTACGCTCTCACACCCTGATTGAGCACTCTGGAAGAAAGGTAGACTTTGAAAAACAGTAGCAACTCTAGCGTGTATGCATCGCTCATTCAGTAAAATGAATTGGAGCACTCTAGCTATTGTGCGCGTAATATGATATGCGCTAAAAAGACTGCCTCCTTCCACGGAATGCCCTGCGGCCCAGGGGTAGAGTTGCTAAATGATACCAATTTGGTCGGGTTTCGAGCGTAGGTTAGGGAGCAATCAGAGTCTAACCGTACTGATGAGCTGTGATACAGCAAAACAGATCTGTCTGCGGATGACAATATATATATATATATATATTTTCTAAACATATACTGTTAAATATAAGAGACAATGAATGTCTATTATGTTTAATCATGAGCTGTTCTAAACATCGTATTTTCGCTTTAATTTAAGCTAAAAATAACTTTTGGATAATTTTTTATTAAGTTTGTTTTTGGCTCACATGAGCCATCTTCAGAGAGATTATTAAGATGGTAACACAATAGCATCCACCATCAGCGACGATTTTATTTTGTTATTTTTGTTTTATTTTCAGCTGAAATTAAAGCCAAAATACGACATTTAGAATGGCTCATGGTTAAACATAATAGACATTCATTGTCTCTTATATTTAACAGTATATGTTTAGAAAATTATTTGCTGCCTCGATACATTAAATATATATATATATATATAAATAAATTGCAAACATTGTGTCTGCTTATTTTTAATAAAATCCGTTCATATGCTTTCATGTATTTGAAGATGTCAGAAATGATCGATAATACAACTATCCTACGCCAAGAAAAGAACAATTGAGAAATGAATAATAAATAATAATAACATCTGTCAGCATTACAGTTATAATATACTTTCAATTATAATACATGAAAGATTATTTGTGTGTATGAACGGATTTTATTAAAAATAAGCAGACACAATGTTTGCAGTTTATTTAATCTGACATGTCTAAAAGAAAATTTACTGTCTAAATACAGAAATATTATATGTATATATATTTGAAACCTACTTTCCAAAATACATTTTATCAGTAAATCCTCTGAAAAACAACAACGTTGGCATATATATATATATATATATATATATATATATATATATATGCCAAGGTTATTGTTATCAGTTATTAAAAATTGCCTTAAGACAGCACACATGGTAGAAACCTATGTATATATGCCAAGGTTATTGTTATCAGTTATTAAAAATTGCCTTAAGACAGCACACATGGTAGAAACCTATATATGTATATATATATATATATATATATATATACCAAGGTTATTGTTATCAGTTATTAAAAATTGCCTTAAGACAGCACACATGGTAGAAACCTAGGTCACGTAATAACTTGTTTGCAAATGGAAAATATTCAAAAGTTCTACAATATAATTGTATTGAACACTTTTTAATACAAATGTGCACGGGTCTAACCCTATTATGACCAAAAATTAAGTATTAAACAATCAATCAATATATATATATATATATATATATATATATATATATATATATATATATATATATATGATCAAGTAATTATCATGATGTAAGATTGTCTGGTGCTACAACAAAGTTGTAGAAATTTGGCAATCAAAGAAGCAATCAAAGAAAGTCTACCCAAGAACACCAACAAAATTGTCCAGACCTTATACCAATAGCATGGAAATCAGAATTATCAAAATGAGTTCACAAAGGGGACTGCTCACAAAGGGGATTGGCAAAAGTCTATACTACATGTTGTTCTCAATCTCTAGAATTTTACAGTCCATCTCTTCCTTTTGATTAATATAAATATATAAGTAGAAAAACGAAGGGTGATTTGAATTTATTTTAATAATAATAATTATAATAATTGTAATAATAAAAAAATATTTATTTGCTCTGTTGTTGGGAAAAGTAATGATGAAAATAATTGAAAATGACTGGGTGGGATGGGGTTTGGTAAAGTGGCGGGGGTGGGGGGCGGTGAAACTGAAGAAAACATAAGACAACAATAAAAAAAGGTGAAGCAAACAAACAAACAATATTAAAAATAATACATGCATTCATATGCAAATGAAACCCTTTTCACTGCCAAAGGTGTTAATATGGGACTAGTTAAACTGAGTGGTCCATACAAAAATAGAAAACAAATATATTGAGGAAATTTTTTAGGCTGGGGTAATTTTTTTTTTTTCTAAGTATATTATCAATGCATAACATTTGCCAGAAAAAAATAATTATTGATTTTTTTAAAAAATTATTTTAGAAGGAGGTTCTGTTCATAATATAAATACAATTGGAGTAGATAGATCTATCTGTCACACTCCACCCACGTCTATTGAACAGGTTAAGAGGCTTATCCCTTGTTCCCTGTTTAGGATGTGGTTTCCAGCTTTCTCTTTTCCAATCTTTTCACTATTACGTAGCCCCCCTGCACATCAGTGGCATTACAGTCTTGCTCGGGGTGATATGATTAAAAAAACAAAAAACAAAAAGAAACAATCAAATTGATCTCTAACTTTTTAAAGAGTTACCTGATCTTTATTTTTTTTATTTTTATAAATGTCAAGTTTAAAACTGTACTTATCTCATCATTTCACAGTTGAAATGGCTAGATGTAACTGTAAGTTCGATGCTAACAATCTCTTCACTAATACTTGGAACTCACTCTCGACTTCTTATAATTATTATTTTGTAGCAGTGTTTTATAATAGGAATGCATTGTAGGTGAGGAAGAAAGGGAATTTTCAGTGGTTAGGAATTAATCCAGTTTAAAGAAACACTTCCTCCTTATAAAGGGAGAATTTAAACACTTGGGCAGTGAAAGAGTTAATAACAAAAATTTGAATGAAAAGCAAAAATAAAGCATAAAAAAAAATTTAAAAAAAATAAAAAAAATAAAAATCAAATAAAAATTTCACAAAAATACAAAAAAGCATACTGAAGATTAATTGCTGTTGATGTATAAAATTAAAAATTTTATTATGTTTTTTTTTTTTTTTTTACAAAATAATTAGTACTTTATGGAAATTTCTGTGTGAATTTCTGTGGTTAGGCGTTATCATTATTTTCATTATTTCCATTCAAACTAATATCCTCATTTTTGTTTTAGAATCACAACATTTCGAACATTTTATGGAGGAGTAATTCTGAGTTCAATCCCTGGACCAGCTATCACAGACTCAGACTGAGACCACCATTAACTGTGCAGTACTAAAAAAGAACATGACAAAGTATGTCTAGAATGAGAACAAACTTTTCCCTGTAGATTAAATAAAGGATCCAGTTCAAAATCCCTGAAGGTGAGTCAGATTGAATGGTCGAAACATTGTGATAATAACAAAGACGAGGACATCAATCCAACTGTAAATAATAAATGAGTATTAAAATTACAGCTCTATTAATAGTAATGATAAAAATAATAACAATATAACATTAATAATAGTAATAATAATAATAATAATAATAATAGTAATAATAATAATAATAGTAATAATAATAATAATAATAATAGTAATAATAATAATAGTAATAGTAATAGTAATAATAATAATAATAGTAATAGTAATAATAATAATAGTAATAGTAATAATAATAGTAATAATAATAATAGTAATAATAATAGTAATAGTAATAATAATAATAGTAATAATAATAGTAATAGTAATAATAATAATAATAGTAATATTAGTAATAATAATAATAGTAATAATAATAGTAATAATAAAAATAGTAATAATAATTATAATAATAGTAATAATAATAATCATAGTAATAATAATAATAGTAATAATAATAATATTAATAATAATAATAATAGTAATAATAATAATAGTATATATAATAGAAATATAACAGCAACAGTTGCAACAAACAATAATAAAAGCAAAAAATAATAATAGCAACAGAAGTGTTAACAATAATAACAGCAACAAAATAATAATAATAATAATAATAATATTAATAATAGTAACAACAATAATAATAATTAGCAAAAGGATTGAGATAACTCTTCTAATATTTTGCAACACTTGAGAAAAGAAAAGACAGGTTTTGACAATTTTTAACAATGTTTCTACAATATGTCTGTTTTCTCCAAGTTATGTTTAAAAATTACATACAAGTATAAAAAAAAAAATTTAAAAAGAAAGAAGAAAAATTCTTTTTTTTTAAATTACATGTGCAAATTACTAACTCCTTCACACCTTAGGTGAATGAGCAAAAAGACAGGAGAGTTCCATACTAAACTATTTGATACTAACTTACTGACAAATCGACTGACTGAAAATTTAACAATAAGCACAATCCCTATCGGGCTACTCACATTTAAGTTACATTCCATTCATACTAGCTGCATTTTATTCAAATTTATATATTGAAAGCCAGTTTGGACAAAGACTTGCATTTTTTAAGTATTTTTTTATACTCATATGCAATTTTTAGACATAACTTGAAGAAGGCAGGCATTTTGTCAAAATTTTGTGAAACATTATTAAAGACTGTCATTTTTTCTTCTTAAATTACATGCTCCACTAAGTATTGTAATAATAATAATAATAATAATAATAATAATAATAATAACAACAAAAATGATAATCATAATAATAGCAACAACAACAATAATAATAATTATATAATAATCATGTTTGTCCCTAAATTTGTTAGTTAGCACGACCATTACGCCCAGCCTAATAAATAATTGACTATTTTATTTTGATTGAGACAAGACATATCAAGAGACACTACATGGTTCCAGTGAGAAAAAGAAAGAAAGAAAGAAAGAAAGGAAGATAGAAGTCTTTAACGTCTCCTGACAATATCTCTTAAATAATGAACCATTCCATTTTGTTCATGTGAAGGAACAGAAAAGACATATCAGAGACACTACTTGGTTTCAGAGAGAAACAGAAAGAAAAAAAGATAGAAAGGTTTAACATCTTGTGCTAATACCTCATAAATAATAGGCTTTTCCCTTTTGATGCATAAGAAGACAAAAGACATTTGGTTTCACTAAGAAAATGAAAGAAAGAAGAGAACATAGAAGAGTTCAACAGCTGTTTCAGTGAAATCGAAAAATTTACCAATTTCAAATATTTTTACTATTTACATTATCCTGACTATTGTCTTCACTTTTGTTGTCATTTTTAAGACGTTTCGCTGCTGTACACTTCGGCCTTCTTCAGTTTGCTAGGAATTTTGAACCAGACTCTTTATTATGATCACTGGTGTATATCATTCTAATTCCTCATGTGAAGCCACTTCTGGTAGTCATGAGTTATATCCCTTTAACTTATTTGTTCAAATTTGCTATTTTGTCAAATGTTTTTGTTTGTACCTCCTTACTTCTTAAAATGATGACCAGCATTTACATCTATGATTGCTATTGCAATATTTTGTTTAAGTTGTTAAATATTTAATGAGGTAGCAGCAAAATTTCTATGGATATTTTATTGTTGTAGGACTTGGCACGTTCTTTTCTAATTGTATCCGTTAGCAAAACTTTCAGAGAGGAAAACCATGAAATTTTCAAGGGTTAAAAGCATTGATAATAATTATTATTGCAGTGGCAAATACGATGCAGGCAGTAAGTTATGTCTCTCAGGAGGTGCTATGATCACTCAAGTCGTCAGGAGGAGTTCAGTTACATGAATGGTGCTAGGATTTTAACAGGCCAGTTAAAAAGGTCATTTGTTTATCGCTATTGTCTCTAGATTTTCATTTTCACATGTAAGACATGCATTTCGCATGTATTGTAAAACATGTATTTGACATCTGATGTAAAACATATTTCACTTGTAAAACATGTATTTTCCATGCATTGTGAAGCATATTTCACAAACACTGTAAAACATATTTCACATGTACAGCAAAGCATGTAATTTCCATGTATTGTAAAACATACATTTGACATGTAATATAATACATGTATTTCACATGTATTGCAAAACATTTATTTCACATGTGTTGTAAAGCATTTATTTCACATGTATTGTAAAATATATTTGACATGCATTGGAAAATATATTTGACATGCATTGTAAAATATATTTCACATGTATATTAAAATATGTTTAACATATATTGTAAAACATGTATTTCTCATGCATTGTAAAGCATATTTCACATATAAAAAATATTTCATAATTTTTAAATATATGTGTGAGGAATATTTTCAATGGTAAACTGTGTAATAATGTATATGTGTGTTTATGTAGAAATGCTTGGCTGTCTAGGTGTATGTTGGACAAGCATATATATATATATATATATATGTTGTGGAGTAGTTTTTGTACTGAATGTTATAATTGTGCTATGTTGGTTGCTAATCGACTTAACGTACCCAAAATGTTAGGAACTTGTTAATCTTCCACTGAAAGCTGACTCCTTAGTATTCGACTAACTGCCGACTAATATCAACTGCCTAGTAGTTCTACTGAGCTCTAATAGAAGTCTAAAGAACACCCATAAACTTCCCGTTAACTCTTATAAATACAGAAGGAGGAGTCCATTATTTGAGGAATAGGTGTGTTGCTCCATAACAATATATATGTACGAGTAGGCCCATGGTGTAAAAAAAATGACAGCAAAATATTTGTATCTATATTCCTGTCTAAAGTGATGGCAATATGTATAATGATGTACCTCTCTATTATAATAAAAACCATTGTGTATTTATTATTTATTTGTATATATATATATTCTTCCTGTCATGCTCAGGGAAAGGGAGACAATAGTGATGCAGTATCAGCTCAGTTCATGAGAATGAATATGTTGGACAAGTATAGATACTTTTGTATTGAGAACTTTTTAAAAGCAAAAACCTACTATGGAATATATTTCTGTTAGTACAAAACATATATATATATATATATATATATATATATATATATATATATATATGAAAATGAAAATCATTTTCACAACAATGATCAAGCATTGCCTGATGATGAGGTAGAAATCTTGAAACATAGAAATGTGTCGTAATGTATTTTTTTAAAAGACAAATATAATTTTATGATTATATTATGGTCTACAATATTTATTGGACTGAGCACTTTGATTAAAAAAAAAATTAAATGCCAGAGAACTCAAAATTGTAAAACTGTTGGTTCTCTTCACCTGGATTTATATATATATATATATATATATATATATATATTGTTTAATACTTAGTTTTTGGTCCTAATAGGGTTAGACCAGTACACATTTGTATTAAAAAGTGTTCTATACAATTATATTGTAGAACTTTTGAATATTTTTCATTTTTAAACGAGTTAATTCACTACCTTGGTTTCGACCATGAGTGGTTTCTTCAGGCAATTTTTAATAACTTATTAAAATTAATTTAATGATTAATTTAATAATTAATTTAAAAGTTATTAAAAATCGCCTGAAGAAACCACTCATGGTGGAAACCAAGGTAACGAAATAACTCGTTTAAAAATGAAAAAAAAAAAAAAAAAATATATATATATATATATATATATGTAATTCTTCCAGCATAGCATATATAACATTCTACCATGAGCAAGTGCTAATATCTCTTCAGCTGGTATGATGATTAGAAGTCTGGTTACCATCTGGTGTAATCTCACAAGCTATTTGTGAATGGCGTGCATTCAGTAGCGATTTATGGGCTCTATGGTAATGAAAATAGAGATGTAACAAAGGGAATTTCTTTGTCCATTTAGACAACAAAAATGTATTTTTCAACATAACCTCCTTTATTGTTAATCTACAAAGCCCAGTACTTCTTCATAGATTGCTGTATTTATACAAGGAAAACTTCAAGATCATGATTTGCCTTGCTAGTGAAATAAATTTTATTTTCAGATGGTGATAAAACATGTCAATCATTTTTTTTTTAATTATTTTATTCAATTCACCCAAAGTAAGGTGATAATGCCCATAGATGGGCTACTGGAAATGAAAAAGAATGGGAAGACTTCAGAAGGAAACGGAAACCTAACTCTAAACAGGAAACCAGGATTAAACCTCTACTCCTGTTCAAAAGATCGCAAGAGGAGTGCAATATGTCCATAATCAAATGATGGAAAAAAAAAAACATTTATTTTTCAACATATTTTCTTCCTTGTAAATGCACTTCATCGAACACAAAAATAAATAAGGCCACTACTAAGACACACAGGCTACTGTTAATGTAAGAGAATGAAAAGAAAACATTTTAGAAAGGACCAGAAACCCAAACCTAAATAGCAAACAAGGGTTAAACCTCTACTCCTGTTCAAAAGAATGGTGAGGAATAAAAAAAGAAAAATATTAATATATCATTTGTCGTATATATTTACTAGATCTTCGTACATAGTCCAACTTGACACACACCAAAAGAAGGAATTGAAAGATTTTTGCGCACTTGCAATTTTGTCTTTTCTAGAAATAACTTACCCAAAAATTGATTGTCAGCTCATATCTTACCTGACTTTTAGCCGATTTGCATATTAAATAAAACTATAACATCAGATAAATGTAGTCATATTTTTCATATCTGCCATCATGTGTCTTATATCTTGCCAAACTTATCAGTTCTTGAGATTACCAAACGGAAGAATAGTGTTTTGTTATTCTTTTCCAATTTGTTATTTGCGATATTTGTAGAATAAGTGATTGTTTTGATGCTAATTTTAATAAATACATTGCTTTGTTATACAAATAAAGTCATTTCCTGTTCTGAATCTTTTAACACCATTGACATTTACATTAATGTTTAAGAATAAAGAGAAATTAGCAATAACGACATTTTTAATGGTATATTTTGAAAAATGTTATCTAAACTTATTTATAAATGGAACTTTGTCTGTGTGTGTGTGTGTCTGTTACCTATAGACACCGAAACGGCTGAACCGATTTTCTTGAAAATTTACACAGTTGTACTATAAGTGTCTGCAAGTGTTCTTAGCTAGGTTTTGTGTCGAGGTACCTCTGATAAATATTGAAAATTGATAATCGAAAAAATCGGGTTATAGAAGGAGTGGTCTTCTATAATCAAATTTAATACATCATTTAATCAAATTTGATACACTCATAGACAAAGACATAAGAAACGATATTCAGAAGTTTCAAGGTTGCAGTTCTTACAATGGAGCAGAAAATCCCTAATATATATATATATATATATATATATATATATATAAAAAAAAAGGAAAAATGTTTGTGTGTGTGTGTCTGTTTATCTGCCTGTATGTCTGTATTTTTTCAGCCCTTTTATTTTAGTTTTTGCTTTTCGTTTTTTAGTCTTTCATGTCAACATCCAAAGAATCTGAGGTCCAGGACCATGGATTAGTTTTGAAGCTTTCATTACACCTGAGCAACGCCGGGACATACTGCTAGCTTATATATATATATATATATATATATATATATATATATATATATATATATATATATATACTAGGTGCGATTGGTAAATTGTCGCAATTATTTTATTATTTCAAATATTCTTTAGGCTGAGTCTGAGCTCCAGAACCATGGATTAGTTTTAAAGCTTTCATTACACCTGAGCAACGCCAAGACATACTGCTAGCTTATATATATATATATATATATAGTAGATAAAATAGTTAATTAATAATGCTGATCTTAATTTTATAAAATTTTAATACCAATGCCCACCAAGATTAATTTTAAGTCTTCCCACATATTCTCCAAAGTAAAAGTTGCTTTACTCTGATTGGTCCACATTGTACATACAATAATGCCTCCCTGATGAAAGAGGTCTTGCTTGTTCTTAACCTTTTAAAGCCATTCATTTCGAAATAACAACATCACTTGAAAAGACACAAAAAGTGTCGAAACAAAATAGCTACTTTTGTAGTGATATTATAACATATCAATGTTAATTTAATTAATTAATAAATATTATTATTATTATATATATATATATATATATATATATATATATATATATATATATACTAGGTGCGATTGGTAAATTGTCGCAATTATTTTATTATTTCAAATAATCTTTAGGCTGAGGACCATGGATTAGTTTTAAAGCTTTCATTACACCTGAGCAACGCCAGGCTATACTGCTAGTAGGATATAATGATACAACTTTAAACTAATGAAAGTGCTTTAATTATGAGAATTTCTCTTATCCAAGAGAAGACTGGTAGTAACTGAAATGTGATTCTACAGAGGAATGCTTAGAATACTATGGATGAAGCATGTAGTAATAATGGTAATGCTATCTGTTTCCTTATAAAAAATATGTGTCATTCATTGACCAAGTGGCCAGTTTTATTGTCGGCTGAAAATTATGAAGTTTTCTTTTAAAATAATTCTTGTCTTTTTCCATTCATGACTGACTAGGCAGAAGATTTTCCCGCAGTAGGTTGCTATTTATTTCTGAGGTAGACTGGTTGCAAACCAAGGTTACAGAACCCAGTTTGTTGTGCTATTCAGCCTACAGCTGAATATGAGTTACATGTTTGGGTGTTCTTGTCTTTTTCCATTTCTGACTGACTAGGCAGAAGATTTTCCCGCAGTCGGTTGCTATTTATTTCTGAGGTAGACTGGTTGCAAACCAAGGTTACAGAACCCAGTTTGTTGTGCTATTCAGCCTACAGCTGAATACGAGATACATGTTTGGGCGTTCTTGTCTTTTTCCATTCATGACTGACTAGGCAGAAGATTTTCCTGCAGTAGGTTGCTATTTATTTCTGAGGTAGACTGGTTGCAAACCAAGGTTACAGAATCCAGTTTGTTGTGCTATTCAGCCTACAGCTGAATATGAGTTACATGTTTGGGTGTTCTTGTCTTTTTCCATTTCTGACTGACTAGGCAGAAGATTTTCCCGCAGTCGGTTGCTATTTATTTCTGAGGTAGACTGGTTGCAAACCAAGGTTACAGAATCCAGTTTGTTGTGCTATTCAGCCTACAGCTGAATATGAGTTACATGTTTGGGTGTTCTTGTCTTTTTCCATTTCTGACTGACTAGGCAGAAGATTTTCCCGCAGTCGGTTGCTATTTATTTCTGAGGTAGACTGGTTGCAAACCAAGGCTACAGAACCCAGTTTGTTGTGCTATTCAGCCTACAGCTGAATACGAGATACATGTTTGGGCGTTCTTGTCTTTTTCCATTCATGACTGACTAGGCAGAAGATTTTCCTGCAGTAGGTTGCTATTTATTTCTGAGGTAGACTGGTTGCAAACCAAGGTTACAGAATCCAGTTTGTTGTGCTATTCAGCCTACAGCTGAATATGAGTTACATGTTTGGGTGTTCTTGTCTTTTTCCATTTCTGACTGACTAGGCAGAAGATTTTCCCGCAGTCGGTTGCTATTTATTTCTGAGGTAGACTGGTTGCAAACCAAGGCTACAGAACCCAGTTTGTTGTGCTATTCAGCCTACAGCTGAATACGAGATACATGTTTGGGCGTTCTTGTCTTTTTCCATTCATGACTGACTAGGCAGAAGATTTTCCTGCAGTAGGTTGCTATTTATTTCTGAGGTAGACTGGTTGCAAACCAAGGTTACAGAATCCAGTTTGTTGTGCTATTCAGCCTACAGCTGAATATGAGTTACATGTTTGGGTGTTCTTGTCTTTTTCCATTTCTGACTGACTAGGCAGAAGATTTTCCCGCAGTCGGTTGCTATTTATTTCTGAGGTAGACTGGTTGCAAACCAAGGTTACAGAACCCAGTTTGTTGTGCTATTCAGCCTACAGCTGAATACGAGATACATGTTTGGGCGTTCTTGTCTTTTTCCATTCATGACTGACAAGGCAGAAGATTTTCCCGCAGTAGGTTGCCAGTTCATTCTGTGGTAGACTGATTCCAACCAACCCAATAAAACTCAATCTGCTATCCAACCCATAGCTGGAGAGAGAAGAGATGGGTTCATACTTTTTCCAAAGGTATTTTATTTATTTATTTTTTTTTAATCATATCACCCCGAGCAAGGCGGTAACGCCACTGATGTGCAGGGGGCTACGTAAGAGTGAAAAGATTAGAAAAGAGAAGGCCGGAAACCACATCCTAAACAGGGAACAAGGGATGAGCCTCTACACCTGTTCAATAGACGAGGGTGGAGTGTGAACCGGGCGATAATTTAGTCTATCTACTCCAATTGAAAAGATAAAATAAATAAATAAATAAAAAATAAGAAGAAGAAAAAAAAAGAAAAGTGAAAAGATTGGAAGTAGCAGATTTTAAAGTTTTTTATTTCTTTCAAACATATCAAGAGTATTAACATGGTAACACTAGAAAAAAAAAAAAAGAAAGAAAAAAAGTATGTTATACTTGTGCCAGCCAAAAATAAAAATAACTTGTTTCTTGAAATTCATCAAGTGAAGCAAGGACTAGCCACTGAGATGACCAATTTCACATAATCTATGAATGGCTTTTGGGATTTTTATGATACCTTGCATAAGTGAATTCAACGAAGTAAACTGAAATTCGAAATCCACGCTTCAATTTTTCTTTTTAATCTACTGAGTAGTAGAAATATTATGTGGAGAAATTATTGCTATTAATCAAAATCTGTAATTAAATAATCCAAAAAGGGTTGACAGTCTGTACAAAAAAAAAACAAAACTAAAAAAAAACATAAAAATAAACGAAATCTGTAATTAAATAATCCAAAAAGGGTTGACAGTCCGTAAAAAAAAAAAAAAAAAAAAAATCACGAGAACAGGTCCGTCTCAGAAGGATTGTGAGATTCGAACCTGGATTTCATGGTAGAAAAGCGAACATTGTAAACCACTAAACTCCGCACCCATATTTTGCCCCCTTTTTTTTTCCAACCTGTACTCATCTCACCTGGTTTCCTTATCCAAATCACATGCCTAAAGACATCTCCACCTACCCAGATATACTCTGCCTGGATTTCACATCTAAAACAATCCGTCGACGGCCATTAATGTAGGCGGGCAGCCAACTGCTAACCCCACCGCCTAAGTCTCTTTCCTTCTTTTCTATCACCCCCACTATCCTTCCTCTGCACCTTTTTCTTATTTCCACCCGCCCCCAACCTCTACCCGACGCTGCTTCCACCATGGTAGTTAAATGGGTCATCAAGACGTGGCATCTTCGCGTCGCTTTCATTTGTTCTCAGAGGAAGAAGTAATGTAAGGAGGGAAGGAATAAGAGAGCGAAGTTTGAGGGGAGTGCGGGGGATGTTGACAGCTGGTAAAAAAAAAAAAAAAAAAAAAATGGCGAACCCTCGCCCCACTGCCGCCACACAGAAACATATACACACCCACACATGTTTCTTTTTGTAAGCACATACACGCATTTACAATTATTAAATCTCACCTTGTTATGACACAAGGCTACAATATTTCGGTTTTCACGCATTGGCATGGCCAAAGACGCATTTCAGAAGCTAACCACAGGAAAGACAGGAAAATCTCATTAGAAACAAAGAAAAGAGTTGCTATGTGATATCTGTCCTTCTGTATGGAAGTGAATGCTGGACGATCTCATCAAGGATGAAGGAGAGACTTGAGGCAGCAGAACTGTGGTTCTACAGAAGGATGTTGAGGATACCATAGACGGAGCACGTGTGCAACGATGAGGTGTTGGAAAGGATGCAAACGAGAACAAAAATCATAACAAATATCAGGAAGAGACAAATGAGGTTCCTGGGACACGTAATAAAGAAGGGGGGCTTGGAGAACTTAATACTCACAGGTCGGATAAAAGGAAAGAAGAGACAGGGGAAAGCAGCGCGAGACGTACTTGTTAGGTCTGAGCAAATGGATGGCGGAACGAGGCTTAGAAGAGATCAGTCAAAGTTTTGGAGAAGATGCAAACAAAAAGGATACTTAATATCAGAAAAAGACAGCTGAAGTTGCTGGGATATGTAATGAGGAAGGCGAGCTTAGAGAATTTGATACTCACAGGACAGACAGAGGAAAAGAGAAACAGGAGAAAGCAACGCGTAATATCTAAACTTATTTCTAAATGGAACTTTGTCTCTGTGTGTGTGTGTGTGTGTGTGTGTCCGTTACCTATGGACTCCGAAACGGCTGATCCGATTTTATTGAAAATTCACACAGTTGTACTGTAAGCATCTGCCAGTGTTCTTAGCTAGGTTTTGTGTCGAGGTACCCCCGATAAATATCGAAAATCGATAATCGAAAAAATCGGGTTATAGAAGAAGTGGTCCGATTTTAATCAAATTTGATACACTCATAGACAAAGACATAAGAAACGATATTCAGAAGTTTCAAGGTTGCAGTTCTTACAATAGTGTAGAAAATCGATAATATATATATATAAAAGACAAGATGTTTGTGTGTGTCTGTTTATCTGCCTGTATGTCTGTAATTTTTTCAACCCTTTTATTTTAGTTTTTGCTTCGGGTTTGGCTCTAAGTAGGTATAATTATAGTTCATAGTCTCAGCCATGATTCCATTTATTCAGAGGACTTATTTAGCCTTCAAAATTCAGTTTACGACGAAAGAAACTTATTTGATATCGATACCAGTAAATGAAAATTTGACTTACATCCATTCATTTTTCTTTCAGTCTACAGTTTCGCTTTAACTGGAAACAACAATTGCTTTTTAGTCTTTCGTGCCAACGTCCAAAGAGTCTGAGCTCCAGGACCATGGATTAGTTTTAAAGCTTTCATTACACCCGAGCAACGCCGGGCTATACTGCTAGTACATGATAAGCTTGAGCAAATGGATGGCAGAGCAGATTTTGGGTGGGGTAACAGGAGAAAGCATGTTAAGCTACTAAGGATAGGTAGATGATCGCCTAGGTTCTGATATGTAGTGATATTATGCTTTTATAAACGATTGTAATAACAAAATTACAATATATATATATATATATATATATATATATATATATATATATTAGAAGATACCTATCAATAGAAAACGGTAAGTTTTTCTATGGTAAAAACTGAAGAATTTTTTCCGCACTAATCGAGCATTATGTAGGCACTAACCATTTGTTGGGATTAAAATTTTCAGCGCACTAATCGAAAACACATTATCGAATGAATATTAATCGAAGGATATCTGCACATAATGTATGTATTATCGATGAAGACCTCAGGAGTTGCGTTAAACCTAGCAATGACATTTTAAACGCCCAGTGTGTCAATTTGTTGACTTGAAATTAGAGTAAATAAGAAAATGATTTATTCACCTATTTAGAAGCTCTTTTGTGTTGTAAAAAGAATATTTGAGTCGAGTATTTGAAGATAAAAACAGACAGCGAGAATTGATAGATGCATAGCCCCTTTCACATCAGCGCAGAAAATAAGTTATTTATGGAATCCAATACGTAATTTGATACAATTGGTAAATGCTTAGTCCCCTTTAACCTAAACTTAAAAATAAGTTATTTATGGGATCCAATACGCACTTTGATACAATTGGTAAATGCTTAGTCCCCTTTCACCTAAAACCCAAAAACTAAGTTATTTATGGGATCCAATACGCAGTTTGTTACAATTGGTAGATGCGTAGTCCTCTTTCACCTGAACTAAAAATTACGTTATTTATGGAAACCAATATGTGGTTCGATACAATTATAGTCGAAAATGTCAAAATTCTGAGATAAACAGCCTAAGTACAGTGACGAGGATGTGCGTTGTGGTGCATTGGATATCGGCTCGGAACGAGAAATCGGGGAGCTGAGTTCGAATTCCAGCTGAATTCATTGCATTCACTTACGCGCAAATACCCTTGGAAAAGGTATTAATCCGTCTCTTCCTTCCAGTTATGGGTTAAATAACAGGACAGATTGGGTTCTATAGCCTGGGTCGGCAACCAGTCTACCGCAGAAAGCAATGGCAACCTACAGCGGGATAATCTTCTACCCAGTCAGTCATGTCTCTTTCGAGACATGATCGCCCAAGCGTGTAACACGTATGGCACTTAACTGACAGAGACCAATTTGAAAGAAAAACAAACAAAATAAAACAACCAGATAGATAGAAACAGACATGTCGTTTGGGAGGGAAAGAGACTTCATAGTCCTATTTTCATATCTGAAGGAAGATATTAATTAGAATTAATGTCCCTAACTTGATATGTAGATACAGTCAGTGATTTATGGCCAAGTGAAAGAATTGGTCAGTAATTTTTTTTTAATCTACTGGAGACAATCGGCACCAAATTCCCAGACATCAAATTTCTATGCCTCAGAAGTATTCAGAGAATAGAAAAGACGACAAGAATAGCTTAGAACTTCACTATTATGAATGAAATGTCATTCCATTTAATTTAGTGAAGTAACATACTTATACTCAAACTCGTTCCTAAGTTGAAGATACTATTTGCATTTGCCCACCTCCTCTTCATAAAGAAAGAGACATGATCGCCCAAGCGTGTATCACGTATGACACTCAACTGACTGACAGTAACCAATTTTTACCAGGAAAACAATATAGTCATTTATTTATCATTCACTCGTTCGGTGATTTTGGCTCTTTGGAACTTTTTATCATTTGTAGTTTTAAACACAGATTTGTAAACTTACTCTCTCTCCCCTTCTTGGTTTGCCGTCCATTTGCACAATATTGTTAAGTAGGTTACTCGATGTTTCTTTCTACTCACTTTACCTTCAGTATGTCCCGTGAGTGTCATATTTTCTAAGCTGTATTTCCTCAACTCTCTCTTAGTACAATTTTCCTTTTTACCTTTTTTTCTTACAAATTCATCGTTGCTTCTATGCTCCATCCATTTAGAACATTGCTTTTTCCGCATGTCTCCTATTCTACTCTACCAGCTTCTTTTCTCGCACTTCTCACCTATGGAACTCCCTTCCATATTCTTGCTTTCCTGACGGCTACAACCACCAGGAATTTAAATGCAATGTCAATACCCATCTCTTAACCACCTGACTGTAGTTCTTTCTACATCACCCTGTATATCTTTTCTTCTCTCTCTACCTTTGCAACTGTCGTCACACCGGTATTCCCATCCTTCTCTTGCTCCTTTCTCTGACACCTCCTGTAACTGGTTCGTCTTTCTCTTTACTCATTTCCTGTCTAATCTTTTACCTGCGCATCAGAGGTGAAAGGATTTTTAAAAAAATCATTTGTCAGGTAATTTTCTGAAATTCACCGTCATGTTGGAATATTACATCGCAATTCAGCACATTTTTCTTTTTTTGCTTTAAGTCACATCTTCGTCTGTGAGGAAATTGTCCAGCATTCACTGCCATATAGGAGGATTGATATTACATAGCAGTTCAGCACTCTTTTCTTTGTTTCTCTTGCTTCAAGTCTCCTCTTCATCTGTGAGGAAATTGTCCAGCATTCACTGCCATATAGGAGGATTGATATTACATAGCAGTTCAGCACTCTTTTCTTTGTTTCTCTTGCTTCAAGTCTCCTCTTCGTCTGTGAGGAAATTGTCCAGCATTCACTGCCATATAGGAGGATTGATATTACATAGCAGTTCAGCACTCTTTTCTTTGTTTCTCTTGCTTCAAGTCTCCTCTTCATCTGTGAGGAAATTGTCCAGCATTCACTGCCATATAGGAGGATTGATATTACATAGCAGTTCAGCACTCTTTTCTTTGTTTCTCTTGCTTCAAGTCTCCTCTTCATCTGTGAGGAAATTGTCCAGCATTCACTGCCGTATAGAAGGATTGATATTACATAGCAGTTCAGCACTCTTTTCTTTGTTTCTCTTGCTTCAAGTCCCCTCTTCATCTGTGAGGAAATTGCCCAGCATTCACTGCCATATAGGAGGATTGATATTACATAGCAGTTCATCACTCTTTTCTTTGTTTCTCTTGCTTCAAGTCTCCTCTTCATCTATGAGGAAATTGTCCAGCATTCACTGCCATATAGGAGGATTGATATTACATAGCAGTTCAGCACTCTTTTCTTTGTTTCTCTTGCTTCAAGTCTCCTCTTCATCTGTGAGGAAATTGTCCAGCATTCACTGCCATATAGGAGGATTGATATTACATAGCAGTTCAGCACTCTTTTCTTTGTTTCTCTTGCTTCAAGTCTCCTCTTCATCTGTGAGGAAATTGTCCAGCATTCACTGCCATATAGGAGGATTGATATTACATATCAGTTCAGCACTCTTTTCTTTGTTTCTCTTGCTTCAAGTCACATCTTCGTCTGTGAGGAAATTGTCCAGCATTCACTGCCGTATAGAAGGATTGATATTACATAGCAGTTCAGCACTCTTTTCTTTGTTTCTCTTGCTTCAAGTCCCCTCTTCATCTGTGAGGAAATTGCCCAGCATTCACTGCCATATAGGAGGATTGATATTACATAGCAGTTCATCACTCTTTTCTTTGTTTCTCTTGCTTCAAGTCTCCTCTTCATCTATGAGGAAATTGTCCAGCATTCACTGCCATATAGGAGGATTGATATTACATAGCAGTTCAGCACTCTTTTCTTTGTTTCTCTTGCTTCAAGTCTCCTCTTCATCTGTGAGGAAATTGTCCAGTATTCACTGCCATATAGGAGGATTGATATTACATAGCAGTTCAGCACTCTTTTCTTTGTTTCTCTTGCTTCAAGTCTCCTCTTCATCTGTGAGGAAATTGTCCAGCATTCACTGCCATATAGGAGGATTGATATTACATAGCAGTTCAGCACTCTTTTCTTTGTTTCTCTTGCTTTAAGTCTCCTATTCATCTGTGAGGAAATTGTCCAGCATTCACTGCCATATAGGAGGATTGATATTACATAGCAGTTCAGCACTCTTTTCTTTGTTTCTCTTGCTTTAAGTCTCCTATTCATCTGTGAGGAAATTGTCCAGCATTCACTGCCATATAGGAGGATTGATATTACATAGCAGTTCAGCACTCTTTTCTTTGTTTCTCTTGCTTTAAGTCTCCTATTCATCTGTGAGGAAATTGTCCAGCATTCACTGCCATATAGGAGGATTGATATTACATAGCAGTTCAGCACTCTTTTCTTTGTTTCTCTTGCTTCAAGTCTCCTCTTCATCTGTGAGGAAATTGTCCAGCATTCACTGCCATATAGGAGGATTGATATTACATAGCAGTTCAGCACTCTTTTCTTTGTTTCTCTTGCTTCAAGTCTCCTCTTCATCTGTGAGGAAATTGTCCAGCATTCACTGCCATATAGGAGGATTGATATTACATAGCAGTTCAGCACTCTTTTCTTTGTTTCTCTTGCTTCAAGTCTCCTCTTCATCTGTGAGGAAATTGTCCAGCATTCACTGCCATATAGGAGGATTGATATTACATAGCAGTTCAGCACTCTTTTCTTTGTTTCTCTTGCTTCAAGTCTCCTCTTCATCTGTGAGGAAATTGTCCAGCATTCACTGCCATATAGGAGGATTGATATTACATAGCAGTTCAGCACTCATTTCTTTGTTTCTCTTGCTTCAAGTCTCCTCTTCATCTATGAGGAAATTGTCCAGCATTCACTGCCTCATAGGAGGATTGATATTACATAGCAATTCAGCACTGTTTTCTTTATTTCTCTTGCTTCAAGTCTCCTCGTCATCTGTGAGGAAATTGTCCAGCATTCACTGCCATATAGGAGGATTGATATTACATAGCAGTTCAGCATTCTTTTCTTTGTTTCTCTTGCTTCAAGTCTCCTCTTCATCTGTGAGGAAATTGTCCAGCATTCACTGCCATATAGGAGGATTGATATTACATAGCAGGTCAGCACTCTTTTCATTTTCTCTTGCTTCATGTTTCCTCTTTATCTGTGAGGGAATTGTCCAGCATTCACTGCCATATAGGAGGATTGATATTACATAGCAGTTCAGCACTCTTTCTTGGTTTCTCTTGCTTCATGTTTCCTCTTTATCTGTGAGGTAATTGTAACCTCAAGTTCAGTAACTTCAGAATCTAGCCTGTCAGTGGATGCACGAACATAAACATTAAGTAACTCAGCTGAATTTAGGACACGACAAGCGACAACCGGATGACAGGATTGATTTGTTATTTTTATGGCATATCAACTCTTTGTTGTTTATTTAAAGTCCAGTTGACAGAAAATTACATAAACCTATGTGTTGAGAGGTCAAAATTCCTCGCATCTTCACAAGAAGACCAACTTTTCTAAGAAAGTCCCTGAACCACATACACCTTGATTCAGTCGACGTTAAGTTGAGGGATTCTAGAAGTAAATAGAAACTTATTTGACGTATGAAAATTTAACCTCGTATTCCAAATTTCTATATTAGTTTATATGGGTGTTAATTTCTTTCCAAATTGTTCGATCCAGTCCAGTTTTGTTTATATATATATATACAATACCGGCTATAATTGTAAGGCCACCCCAGTTTTTTCAAAAGAAATGATGTATTTCATACTTTTTTGTATTTATTGCCAAATGAAAATAGAATGATTCTTTTGTTATTATTACTTTGCAAAATTTTTCGAGGCAAGAAAGCAAAGATGAACTCGTCCGATTCACCCTAAATTTTCTTCATTCTTTCATTGCTGAAACTGCAATATGGGCAATTATTAAATATTTATAAATTCATTTGATGCACATGTTATAATGCAGTATTAACAAAAACTATTCTATTTCCATTTACAATTATTCACTTGGCAATAAATACTAAATGATGGTATGAAATACATCATTTTTTAAAACACTGGAGTGAGCTAATAATTATGACCGGTATATATATATATATATATAGCATTCATCTATAAATATATAGTTCATATATATATATATATATATATATATATATATATATATATATATAATATACATAATTATTAGGCCACCCTTGATTTTTAAAAGAAATGATGTATTTCATACTATTCTTAGTATTTATTGCCAAGTGGATAATTCGAAATGAAAATAGAATGATTCTTTTGTTATTATTACTTTGCAAAATTTTTCGAGGCAAGAAAGCAAAGATAAACTCATCCGAATCACCCTAAATTTTCTTCATTCTTTCATTGCTGAAACTGCAATATAGGTTATTATAAAATATTTATAAATTCATTTGATGTACATGTTATTGTGCAATATTAACAAAAGAACCATTCTATTTTCCTTTACAATTGTTCATTTGGCAATAAATACTAAAAAACAGTATGAAATCCATCAACACTGGACCCTAATAGTTATGGCCGCTAGTGTATATATAAGTCCATGTATTAAACTGATCAGTTGAATATGTTTTCTTACCATCTAAATTTCGATCTCACGTTTTTTCTTCTTTTGGCCAGGAATATCCTAGGAGTTATAATTTTGAGAGTTCTATTTTGATCGTTAAATATGTCCAAACGTTCAAGTGGCTGTATAGACCATAAAGGCAATTGGTAGAAATATCCAACAAAGAGAATTGTTAAAGTTTGTAATAAACAATAACAAAAGGAAGAAAAGAAAAGAAAAGAAACAAGGCAAAACGTTCACAAACTGAGAATAATGTTGACCCATAAAAAGGGGGTTACTGACTTCAAGACAAAAAAAAAAAATATATGGCGGATGAACTGCCTATCTTATTGGCTAGTCGGAATTCCCAGCATGCATCTGTATGTGTTTTCTATAAATTTGGGGAGGTGGATATTTTTGCAGTAATGGTTAGCACGCCTGTCTCGCTAGAACCTATTACAGTTGAGTAGTGAGTTCGATCCACACTGGGTACTCCACATGTAAGCTAGGCTTAGAAAATCATGATTCCCGATCGATCGATAAAAATCTAAACTTACATAATAAATAGAACTTTGTCTGTGTGTGTGTGTCCGTTACCTATAGACTCCGAAACGGCTGAACCGATTTTCTTGAAAATTTACACAGTTGTACTATAAGCGTCTGCGAGTGTTCTTAGCTAGGTTTTGTGTCGAGGTACCCCAGATAAATATCGAAAATCGATAATCGAAAAAATCGGGTTATAGAAGAAGTGGTCCGATTTTAATCAAATTTGATACACTCATAGACAAAGACATAAGAAACGATATTCAGAAGTTTCAAGGTTGCAGTTCTTACAATAGTGCAGAAAATCGATAATATATGTATATAAAAGGCAAGATGTTTGTGTGTGTGTTTGTTTATCTGCCTGTATGTCTGTAATTTTTTCAGCGCTTTTATTTTAGTTTTTGCTTCGGGTTTGGCTCTAAGTCGGTATAATTGTAGTTCTTAGTCTCAGTCATGATACCATTTACTCAGAGGACTTATTTAGCCTTCAAAATTTAGTATACGGCGAAAAAACTTATTTGATATCGATACCAGGAAATCAAAATTTGACTTACATCCATTTTTCTTTCAGTCTACGGTTTCGCTTTAACTGGCAACAACTATTGCTTTTTAGTCTTTCGTGCCAACGTCCACAGAGTCTGAGCTCTAGGACCATGGATTAGTTTTAAAGCTTTCATTACACCCGAGCAACGCCGGACTATACTGCTAGTCGTATATAAAACAAAATTTTTTATGTCATGGGTTTTTCTATTTTTTTTTTTTTTGTCCCCGCTTTGGTCGTGTGCCAATATTACTGGACATTTTAAAATAATAAATATTTATTCTCTGTTGGATGAGAATCGACGGACTTACTCTTAATTCTACCAAAGAAAAGGATAAGCGTAACCCTATTTTGTTGTGTTGATATTTTGATTTTCTCCAGTTGTTTGTAGTCAGTAATTAAACATAATATGGTTCAGGAAGATCTCCACTTTTTTCTTGAAAGATTATGATTGGCTTTTTCCTCAAGTCTGAACGATATCATTTCATAGGTGCAGATTTCCCCACCAAAAACTGTGACTAAAGTATTTGATGGGGGGACTCAAGTACACAAGGCTCAAGAGCCACTTAAGTTAGTTGGTTTCTGAATGAGGTGTATGTGATATGAATGTGGGAGGTATTAAAAGGGAGTAAACTCTGTGAAGATAAAGAAGACAAATATCGACTGATTTTCTGACTTGAGAATGTGAACGTTGTAGTTTGGATCCCTTCACTCATTTTCGATAAGTAACTTTTAAATTGAATTTTAAAAATAATTTTTTTTAAAACTTTAGATCTTTTAAAATTTAATGAATTTATGTGGAGTATGGGTAACATTAAAAAAAAAATACCAAGATTTTAAAAAAAATAATGATTTAAAAAATAATTTAATTCATTTGTGAATGAGATCTGAAAGTTTCATTAAAATCTGACAATCATTTGATTTTTGCAATAATTTCCAAATTAATGTGTTTGACACCAGAAAAAAAAACTTATTTAATATTCAGTCTGTCAGTTAAATGCCGTACTTGATCCGCGCTTTTGGGTGATCATGTCTCGAAAGATACATGACTAACTGGGCAGAAAATTATCCCGCAATAGGTTGCCATTGCTTTCTGCGGTAGGGTAGACTGGTTGCTAGCCAATCTGTCATATTATTTAACCCATAACTGGAGGGAAGAGACGGATTAATACCTTTCCCAAGGATATATGTGCGTAAGTGAATGCAAAGAATTCAACTAGAATTTGAACTCGGCTCCCTCGTCTTCTCGTTTCGAGCCGATATCTACTGCACCACAACGCACATCCGCTATGCAATATTACGTTTTCCATAATAAACTCTCGTGACGATTTGGTTACCTGCTAACCTAAATCAAAATAAGATTTTTTGCCAAAAACATTTTACCAAAATTTCGAACGTGTTAGAAGGGATTAAAAAGTTTTGTTAAAACAATTAAAAAATAATTTGATTTTTTCTCTTAATAATAACATAAACATTTTGATGGGAAAAGATTGTTTTTAATAAGTTTGGGGCTTTTTTACATTTTTATTCATATTATACTGTTTTTTCAGCGATTTAGTGGAGGTAGCTATAATGTAGTGCTCTGGAAAACATCCACGTGGTAGTCTGTTCCATGAAGCAGCTATCCTTAGGAAATTTATTAATACAGAAGAAATGTGTATGATTCAACTTCAGGGAGATGGCATGGAGAGTTCTGGTCGTGAATGTCAGAATAGGTGATTTGTCAGAATAGGTGAATTGTCAGAATAGGTGAATTGTCAGAATAGGTGAATTGTCAGAATAGGTGAATTGTCAGAATAGGTGAATTGTCAGAATAGGTGAATTGTCAGAATAGGTGAATTGTCAGGAATAGGTGAATGTCAGAATAGGTGAATGTCAGAATAGGTGAATGTCAGAATAGGTGAATTGTCAGAATAGGTGAATTGTCAGAATAGGTGAATATCAGAATAAGTGAATGTCAGAATAGGTGAATTGTCAGAATAGGTGAATTGTCAGAATAGGTGAATTGTCAGAATAGGTGAATGTCAGAATAGGTGAATGTCAGGATAGGTGAATGTCAGGATAGGTGAATGTCAGAATAGGTGAATGTCAGAATAGGTGAATTGTCAGGATAGGTGAATGTCAGAATAGGTGAATGTCAGAATAGGTGAATGTCAGAATAGGTGAATTGTCAGAATAGGTGAATGTCAGAATAGGTGAATTGTCAGAATAGGTGAATGTCAGAATAGGTGAATTGTCAGGATAGGTGAATTGTCAGAATAGGTGAATTGTCAGAATAGGTGAATTGTCAGAATAGGTGAATAGGTGAAATGGAGCCCATTTCACGCAATACAAGTTTCAAGATTCACTCAAAGCAGGAGGGTTACTGAATAAAGGTGTGTGAGAGGTGATAAAAAAAGTGACGATTATGAGGAAAAGGAGGATAGATAACGACTGATCCTTGACTCTCACCCATAGTATAGAAATTCGTAAAGATCAGAGACACTTCTGAGAATTCTTTAAGGTTGTATAAAAAATAGTGCTGGTAACTTTATATCATTTTGAAAAAAGGAAAGAAAGAAAGACTCTACAGTGATTTTGTTGTATACTGCCGTTGGATCTGGACAAACAACCAGGGACACGTATATATATATCTATCTATATATATATATATATATATATATATATAAACGCATATTTTTATTCTTCGTTGGTGACGCTTGTAAGGAGCAGGAGGGCAGCTGGAGAAAGTTGCGCACACGAAGGAGGCGTCAGGATTAGTTAGCCAGTCTCTGTCACTTCAGTTAAAAATTCTAGATATGGCATAGTCTTAAAATTGTTGTAATACGCTGCTGTATCTAGACAAACAATGACACACACACACACACACACACACACACACACACACATATAATTTTATACTTTTATTCTTCGTCTGTGACGCTTGTGTGGGGCAGCCAAAGAGAGAGTTCACGCACACGAAGGGTCCATCGGGAGTCAGTAATTGTAATCCAGCGGGAATCTCTCTGTCTCTCCACCCGAAATTTCGAAACTTCATTGTCTTAAAACTCCCACACATTTTTGTTTTTTCCAGTTGTCACTTTGTTGATATTATCTACAACCAGATGAATCTGTCAATCACCTCCGGCGGTCCATTGTTTTTAAAACCATTTAATTAAAGACCCAGTCCGGTAGACGAAAAAATACTGTGTATTACAGAAACGTTTACTCAGACAGGTGTATCCACTAAATATACCGTAAATAAGATATATATATATATATATATATATATATATATATATATATATATATATATATATATTCAAAATAATAACTAAATAGACTCTGCAAGTATCTAAATCTTAAATTTATACTAAGATAAACTTTAAGAAAAACCAATAACAAACAGAACCTAATTCCGTTACAATCCGACGCACTAAGGCGTTGGATAAGAGGGGGGAAAAAAGAAATCCGCGGAATAAAGACAAGACATACGATACTCCGCAGTAAAGAAAAAAACCCCAAACGGAACCAACCGCAAAAAGAAAAGAAAAAGTGCTCGATACAAAGTACAAACGAAATGCAAAATTACAAACGAAATGCAAAAGTAGAGCAAAGACACACAAAGAATCTCAAGATAGCCAAAACCTACCGCGGTTTCACACTACGGCTCGTATATATATATATATATATATATATATTGAAGAAATTAATACTTTTTTTATTTCTTAGCATTATAAATATTAATTTTAGCGAGTATACGTTTTTGATCAGGCGTTAAAAATTAAAATCCACCTATCTACCTACCTACCCCCCCCCCCATATATATATATATATATATATATATATATATATATATATACTAGCAGTATAGCCCGGCGTTGCTCGGGTGTAATGGAAGCTTTAAAACTAATCCATGGTCCTGGAGCTCAGACTCATTGGACGTTGGCAAGAAAGACTAAAAAGCAATAGTTGTTAAAGCGAAACCGTAGACTGAAAGAAAAATGAATGGATGTAAGTTAAATTTTGGTTTCCTGGTATCGATATAAAATTTTCTGCACTATTGTAAGAACTGCAACCTTGAAACTTCTGAATATCGTTTCTTATGTTTTTGTCTATGAGTGTATCAAATTTGATTAAAATCGGACCACTCCTTCTATAACCCGATTTTTTCGATTACCGATTTTCGATATTTATCTGGGGTACCTCGACACAAAACCCAGCTAAGAACACTCGCATACGCTTATAGTACAACTATGTAAATTTTCAAGAAAATCGGTTCAGCCGTTTCGGAGTCTATAGGCAACGGATATACACACAGACACACAGAGACAAAGTTCCATTTATAATTAAATTGAGATATTCATGTTCGCGCGCACGCGTGTGTGTGTGTGTGTGTTGCAAACGGATGTCTGTCATTGGACGGATTAAAATATTAATTTTAAAATATTTTCAGTTCACATCTTGATTAATTTTTTACAACAATTTTCACTAATTTCCTTCCAAAAAAGAGCAATTCTTGCAATATTAATCGAAATGTGCTCTTTTTCGGAAGGAAATCAATGAAAAGTGTTATAAAAAATTCAATTTTGATCTAGGAATCTCTTTTCATTTCTTTATCTATCTATCTATCTATCTATCTATCTATCTATCTATCTATCTGTCTATCTATGGAAGAGATTTCCATAAGCGAGAAGTGCGAGAGAAGAAACTGTTAGCATACAGCTTATGGTCACATCTTACCTTTTCAATAGTAAAATGGTGAGGCCTTACTTCCAACCTAATGTCACTTCCTATATCAGTGTTGCCCTGTGGTCAAACACTCCTTTTATCTGATATAGCTGTAATTTTACTGTGAAAATCACTGAAATTAGTGCATTTTCTATACAATAAATTACTTTCTTTTTTTTTTTTTAGTTAATACTGCATTCTTTAAATAGAAATTAATGTCAGACATTTATGGTGAACGACTAATTCAGGCATGGACAATCTTTTTTGAACAGTGGGCCGGGTGATCAGTCTTATCACAATTCATTCTTTGGAGTAATAACCTCATCTATTTTCACCATAGAAGACAATATGCGTAAGCCAATGTCTTAGAAATTGAAGAAAAATTAAATATAAAAAGACTATATGCGTCAGCCAATGTCTTAGAAATTGAGGAAAAATTAAATATAAAAAGACTATATGCGTAAGCCAATGTCTCAGAAATTGAGGAAAAATTAAATATAAAAAGACTATATGCGTCAGCCAATGTCTTAGAAATTGAGGAAAAATTAAATATAAAAAGACTATATGCGTCAGCCAATGTCTAAGAAATTGAGGAAAAATTAAATATAAAAAGACTATATGCGTCAGCCAATGTCTTAGAAATTGAGGAAAAATTAAATATAAAAAGACTATATGCGTAAGCCAATGTCTTAGAAATTGAGGAAAAATTAAATATAAAAAGACTATATGCGTCAGCCAATGTCTTAGAAATTGAGGAAAAATTAAATATAAAAAGACTATATGCGTCAGCCAATGTCTTAGAAATTGAGGAAAAATTAAATATTAAAAGACTATATGCGTAAGCCAATGTCTTAGAAATTGAGGAAAAATTAAATATAAAAAGACTATATCCGTAAGCCAATGTCTTAGAAATTGAGGAAAAATTAAATATAAAAAGACGATATGCGTAAGCCAATGTCTTAGAAATTTAGGAAAAATTAAATATAAAAAGACTATATGCGTAAGCCAATGTCTTAGAAATTGAGGAAAAATTAAATATAAAAAGACTATATGCGTCAGCCAATGTCTTAGAAATTGAGGAAAAATTAAATATAAAAAGACTATATGCGTCAGCCAATGTCTTAGAAATTGAGGAAAAATTAAATATGAAAAGACTATATGCGTCAGCCAATGTCTTAGAAATTGAGGAAAAATTAAATATAAAAAGACTATATGCGTCAGCCAATGTCTTAGAAATTGAGGAAAAATTAAATATGAAAAGACTATATGCGCCAGCCAATGTCTTAGAAATTGAGGAAAAATTAAATATAAAAAGACTATATGCGTCAGCCAATGTCTTAGAAATTGAGGAAAAATTAAATATGAAAAGACTATATGCGCCAGCCAATGTCTTAGAAATTGAGGAAAAATTAAATATAAAAAGACTATATGCGCCAGCCAATGTCTTAGAAATTGAGGAAAAATTAAATATAAAAAGACTATATGCGCCAGCCAATGTCTTAGAAATTGAGGAAAAATTAAATATGAAAAGACTATATGCGTCAGCCAATGTCTTAGAAATTGAGGAAAAATTAAATATGAAAAGACTATATGCGCCAGCCAATGTCTTAGAAATTGAGGAAAAATTAAATATAAAAAGACTATATGCGTCAGCCAATGTCTTAGAAATTGAGGAAAAATTAAATATAAAAAGACTATATGCGTCAGCCAATGTCTTAGAAATTGAGGAAAAATTAAATATAAAAAGACTATATGCGTCAGCCAATGTCTTAGAAATTGAGGAAAAATTAAATATAAAAAGACTATATGCGTCAGCCAATGTCTTAGAAATTGAGGAAAAATTAAATATAAAAAGACTATATGCGTCAGCCAATGTCTTAGAAATTGAGGAAAAATTAAATATGAAAAGACTATATGCGTAAGCCAATGACTTAGAAATTGAGGAACAATTAAATATAAAAAGACTATATGCGTAAGCCAATGTCTTAGAAATTGAGGAAAAATTAAATATGAAAAGACTATATGCGTAAGCCAATGTCTTAGAAATTGAGGAAAAATTAAATATAAAAAGACTATATGCGTAAGCCAATGTCTTAGAAATTGAGGAAAAATTAAATATGAAAAGACTATATGCGTCAGCCAATGTCTTAGAAATTGAGGAAAAATTAAATATAAAAAGACTATATGCGTAAGCCAATGTCTTAGAAATTGAGGAAAAATTAAATATGAAAAGACTATATGCGTCAGCCAATGTCTTAGAAATTGAGGTAAAATTAAATATAAAAAGACTATATGCGTCAGCCAATGTCTTAGAAATTGAGGAAAAATTAAATATAAAAAGACTATATGCGTCAGCCAATGTCTTAGAAATTGAGGAAAAATTAAATATAAAAAGACTATATGCGTAAGCCAATGTCTTAGAAATTGAGGAAAAATTAAATATAAAAAGACTATATGCGTCAGCCAATGTCTTAGAAATTGAGGAAAAATTAAATATAAAAAGACTATATGCGTCAGCCAATGTCTTAGAAATTGAGGAAAAATTAAATATAAAAAGACTATATGCGTAAGCCAATGTCTTAGAAATTGAGGAAAAATTAAATATAAAAAGACTATATGCGTCAGCCAATGTCTTAGAAATTGAGGAAAAATTAAATATAAAAAGACTATATGCGTCAGCCAATGTTTTAGAAATTGAGGAAAAATTAAATATAAAAAGACTATATGCGTCAGCCAATGTCTTAGAAATTGAGGAAAAATTAAATATTAAAAGACTATATGCGTCAGCCAATGTTTTAGAAATTGAGGAAAAATTAAATATAAAAAGACTATATGCGTCAGCCAATGTCTTAGAAATTGAGGAAAAATTAAATATGAAAAGACTATATGCGTAAGCCAATGTCTTAGAAATTGAGGAAAAATTAAATATAAAAAGACTATATGCGTCAGCCAATGTCTTAGAAATTGAAGAAAAATTAAATATAAAAAGACTATATGCGTCAGCCAATGTCTTAGAAATTGAGGAAAAATTAAATATAAAAAGACTATATGCGTCAGCCAATGTCTTAGAAATTGATGAAAAATTAAATATTAAAAGACTATATGCGTCAGCCAATGTCTTAGAAATTGAGAAAAAATTAAATATAAAAAGACTATATGCGTAAGCCAATGTCTTAGAAATTGAGGAAAAATTAAATATAAAAAGACTATATGCGTCAGCCAATGTCTTAGAAATTGAGGAATAATTAAATATTAAAAGACTATATGCGTAAGCCAATGTCTTAGAAATTGAGGAAAAATTAAATATAAAAAGACTATATGCGTCAGCCAATGTCTTAGAAATTGAGGAAAAATTAAATATAAAAAGACTATATGCGTCAGCCAATGTTTTAGAAATTGAGGAAAAATTAAATATAAAAAGACTATATGCGTCAGCCAATGTCTTAGAAATTGAGGAAAAATTAAATATTAAAAGACTATATGCGTCAGCCAATGTTTTAGAAATTGAGGAAAAATTAAATATAAAAAGACTATATGCGTCAGCCAATGTCTTAGAAATTGAGGAAAAATTAAATATGAAAAGACTATATGCGTAAGCCAATGTCTTAGAAATTGAGGAAAAATTAAATATAAAAAGACTATATGCGTCAGCCAATGTCTTAGAAATTGAAGAAAAATTAAATATAAAAAGACTATATGCGTCAGCCAATGTCTTAGAAATTGAGGAAAAATTAAATATAAAAAGACTATATGCGTCAGCCAATGTCTTAGAAATTGATGAAAAATTAAATATTAAAAGACTATATGCGTCAGCCAATGTCTTAGAAATTGAGAAAAAATTAAATATAAAAAGACTATATGCGTAAGCCAATGTCTTAGAAATTGAGGAAAAATTAAATATAAAAAGACTATATGCGTCAGCCAATGTCTTAGAAATTGAGGAATAATTAAATATTAAAAGACTATATGCGTAAGCCAATGTCTTAGAAATTGAGGAAAAATTAAATATAAAAAGACTATATGCGTCAGCCAATGTCTTAGAAATTGAGGAAAAATTTATTTTTTTTAAAAAATCATCTCACCCCAAGCAAGGCATTCTACTGCCACTGTTGCGCCCCCCTGCGCAACAGTGGCAGTAGAAGGCTGTAACAAAGGAGAAAGTGATGAGAAAATGGGGTTAGTTATGGGAAATGTCAGGAGGGAGGGCAATAGACGGGTGGGAATAACGGGAATAAGGGTGGAGTAGAGAGATAAAAGACATTGAGAGAATGGATGCGAGTTAGTGAGATAGGAGATGTCTATTGACATTACAATTAAATTCCTGGAGATTGTAGCTGTCAAGGAAACAAGTATATGGAAGGAAATTCCACAGGTGGAAAGTGCGATAAAAGAAGCTGTTAGAGTAGAAATTGCGGTTACATTTTATCTGTTTCACTGTAAAATGGTGGGACCTAGTTGCTAATCTAGTAGCTCGTGAAAATTCATACCTAGGAGGCACCAGTGATCTAAGTTAATTGGAGTAGAAGCCGTGAAAGTATTTATAGAAGAGGCACAGGGAAGCCACGTCACGCCGGTGAGATAGCGATTGCAACCGAGCTGCCATGTTGGTATCTATCAAATTACAGATTCTACGTTGGATTCTGTCAAGAACCCCGAGGTGAATAGCAGGGGCACCTGGCTAGATGTGGCAGCAGTATTCAATACACGGGCGGACGGTAGATTTATATATATGCAGGATGGACTCAGACTTCCTGGCCCTACACAGTGAACCAACCTTCTTAGCAGCGGATTTAGCAATGAATTCGATGTAGTAGCCATTCCACTTGAATTCTGTTCATAATAATATTACTGATGACAGTGGGATTAATACTTATCGCTGCTTGTGATTTCTATCAAATTTATTCATTTGAAAATGAATACATATATTCCTTCTTTAAAGAAAAAAAAATAATGAAGATTATTTCCTGTTTCAAAAGCAAAAGATTTTTACACGTATGATCTTCCTTAGTGACAATCGCCAATGGTTTAAAATGTTGAAAACGTTATTTTCGCAGAAAGTTTACAAAATTCAAGAAACATTCTTTTTTAATTTTTGTTCATCATTTCACCCCAAGCAGGGGCAGGACTACCACTGGAGCGCAGGGGACGACAGAGAGAGAGAGAGAGAGAGAGAGAGAGAGAGAGAGAGAGAGAGGAATATGGTGCAGGGGCTGTCGAAGAAAGGATAAGAAATGGTTGGGAATTAAGTAGATAGAAGATGGTAATTGATGTTGCATTCAAACTTTTGGAGATTGTAACTATCGGGGAAGCATTCAAACGGTTCCACAAACAGCAAGTGCGAGAAAAGAAACAATTAGAGTAGAATTGGCGGTTATATTTAACTTTTTCGACGGTAGAAGTGTGGGACCTTGATGTCAATCTAGCATTACGAGTACAGTAATGGAATCTATGCGATATTAGTGAACAATTCATCGAAAAATATTGGAAAAAATACGATGTGCCTAAATCCAAATTAGAGACATGTCATAATTGTTCATTCCAGCCTACGTGCGATAATGGATCATATGCGATATAAGTGAACAATTCATCCAGAAATATTGTAAACTAGCAGTATAGCCCAGCGTTGCTCGGGTGTAATGAAAGCTTTAAAACTAATCCATGGTCCTGGAGCTCAGACACTTTGGACGTTGGCACGAAAGACTAAAAAGCAATAGTTGTTAAAGCGAAACCGTAGACTGAAAGAAAAATGAATGGATGTAAGTTAAATTTTGGTTTCCTGGTATCGATATAAAATTTTCTGCACTATTGTAAGAACTGCAACCTTGAAACTTCTGAATATCGTTTCTTATGTTTTTGTCTATGAGTGTATCAAATTTGATTAAAATCGGACCACTCCTTCTATAACCCGATTTTTTCGATTACCGATTTTCGATATTTATCTGGGGTACCTCGACACAAAACCCAGCTAAGAACACTCGCATACGCAATAGTTGTTTCCAGTTAAAGCGAAACCGTAGACTGAAAGAAAAATGAATGGATGTAAGTCAAATTTTGATTTCCTGGTATCGATATCAAATAAGTTTTTTCGTCGTATACTAAATTTTGAAGGCTAAATAAGCCCTCTGAGTAAATGGTATCATGACTGAGACTAAGAACTACAATTATACCGACTTAGAGCCAAACCCGAAGCAAAAACTAAAATAAAAGCGCTGAAAAAATTACAGACATACAGGCAGATAAACAAACACACACACAAACATCTTGCCTTTTGTATATATATATTATCAATTTTCTGCACTATTGTAAGAACTGCAACCTTGAAACTTCTGAATATCGTTTCTTATGTCTTTGTCTATGAGTGTATCAAATTTGATTAAAATCGGACCACTCCTTCTATAACCCGATTTTTTCGATTACCGATTTTCGATATTTATCTGGGGTACCTCGACACAAAACCCAGCTAAGAACACTCGCAGACGCTTATAGTACAACTATGTCAATTTTCAAGAAAATCGGTTCAGCCGTTTCGGAGTCTATAGGCAACGGATACACACACAGACACACAGAGACAAAGTTCCATTTATAAATAAATTGAGATATTCGTGTGCGTGTGTGTGTGTGTGTGTGTAACGGACACACACACACACACACACACACACACACACACACACACACACACACACAAAGTTCTATTTATAAATAAGTTTAGATTATTATACATCATTAGGCAGCTACCGCTCCTCAATACCTAAGTCTTTAAGTGAATTTAAAAAAATAAAAAGGCTTTCTTGAAGCTTTCATTTTTTTTTAATCATTTCACCCCAAGCAAGTCATTCCATTGCCACTATTGCGCAGGGGGTTACATAGGGGAAAGTTATTGGAAAGAGTGGTTGACATTAAAAAAATGAAAATTATTTAAAAAATCTTAGTGCGAAATGATTTGTTCTAAGCTTTTCAATTTTCGATTAGTAAATATAGTCTTGCCTAATAACTTTAATAACCGAAAATGCTAAGTGATTAGAAGAAATCTAAATGACGTTTGAAACTTTACAAATCATCATAATTAACAAAGAAATATTGAAAATAATACTTGTAAAAATTCATTATTTATCGAAAAATTCCTTTGCTACGGAATATGATGTCCTCAGTATATATTATTCATAAAAGCAATTAAAAGCTTCTGTAAAAGAAAAAGCGAAGTTTTTTGCCTTTTTTTATTTTACTATTTGGAGCAGATTTTCGGAAAAACAGCTATTGTTTGAAAAAAAAAAATGATGATTTACGTTCCCCAAAGAGTACTGCATTTAACTAATAAAACAAAGTTTTCGGGTAGTATTGAAATGAATTTCTAGAACTTTTATGAAATTAATTAGAAAGGGAATCACAGATGAAAAAAATATTTTTACTAAGATTTTCTAAAAATAATTTAAAAAATAACTAAATTCTTTTTTGAATAAGTCCTGAAAGTTTCATTAAAATCCGAAAACTATTTGATTTTTGCAAGAATTTTTGGCGGACCTGAAGGAAACTACCACCACCTTTAAATTTGTAGTTTTCTTTTTTTTTATTACTTTTTTCAGTGCAATGTTATCGATGACACTATAAACTTTCCGATTGACAAAAAATTTAGAAAAATTTCAATATTTCAACAATTTTAGGGGTGGGGCTCAGTTTTTCATACAACGTTATAGTAAATCGATCCTCCATTTTGGAACCACTCGCCGATATGACATTACCACCACCTGTAAATTGGTTGATTATCAATTCTTTTTTTTTTTACTTTTTTCAGTGCAATCTTATCGATTAAAAACAAAACTGTCCGATTGACAAAAAAAAAAAAACAAACAAACAAAAAAAAACACACACACAATGTAAAAGTTTCAACATATAAAGAATTTGGGGTTGGGGGGGGGGGGGCTTAGTTTTTCATACAACCTTAAATCAATCCTGTGCAATTAACTTTTTGCTTGCACATATTCAACAACTGAATCCTTTGCGAAATTTTTGAATAAAGTTATTCTTGGAATTTCTGAGGAAGATGCCATCGTAAGAACTGAAGAAAACTTGAAAAAGACAAAAACAAGAGCAACAACTCATCCCAAAAAAGCCAAAACAAAGCGACCCCAACGCGAGAGTTTCCAAAATGGAGGATCGATTTACTATAACTTTGTATGAGTAAGTGAGCTCCCCATTAAAATTGTTTAAATATTTAAATTTTTTCAAATTTGTTTGATAATCGGAAACTTCATGTAATAACCGACAAGATTACACTGAAAAAAGTTAAAAAAAATAAAAAAAACAAATTTAAAGGTGATGGTAGTCTTCTTCAGGTCCGCCGAATTTGCAAGTTAATGTGTTTTTTACCGGAAAAAAAAAAAATTAACCAACATTTTGAACGTGTTAAAAATGATTAAATTTTTTTTAAGTAATTTAAAAAATACTTTGGTCTTTCCTCTTAATAATAACGTAAACATTTTGACGATAAGACTTTGTTTTTATTAAGGTTGGGGTCTTTTTACATCATGTGTTGTTTTTCAGTGAATTAGTGGATGTACCTATAAAAATATATTTTTTTAATTTTATATGAATACATTTGAATACAACCTAATGAAAATTGAGATGTAGTTGAGTGGGGTTAATTATTTAATAGATTGTGGTGATGGTTGGAGGAGGTTACGAGACCCTGACAAGTAGAAAAAATGAACATTTTCGGTACCTTCTTCAACGCGACAATACTCCCCTCCACCCGAAGATAATTGATCAAAAATGCTATTCAAGAGATTCGTTGAAAAGTTCTACCCAACTCTCCAGCACACACCGTTTTCTTTTGCTTTTGTTTGATTATCACCTATTTTGGTCACTCTCCAAAAGTCTGCGAGGCGTTTCTTTCAACAACGACGTGGAGTTGCAAACGTGAGTCGATAAATTCTTCGAGTCAAGACCCAGTGGTTTCTATCTTCAAACTGGCGAAACAGTTGGCAAGAAGTCGTAAACAATGAAAGAGTATAGTAACTGGTTTGTTAAAATTGTTGATGAATAATAATAATAATATATATATATATATATATATATAAAAAATAAATAGAACATTAACGCATTTATCTGAAAGCATAACAAGCAAAGAAAATACCTTCAAATTCGAGCATTCCGATGAAGAATACACAATTCTGTGAGAAACAGACATGTCTCCTTTTCGTTTGTAATGAACCACTACCAAGCAATAAAAGCAGACGATAACATATCAAAGAGAGGAGAACGTATGATACAGACGTTTTCAGGTTTCCTTTTTTTTTTTTAGACCTGCCATAAAATAATTTCTCCATATTTTTTAAGAAGCTTCTTAAAGAGCTACTTTTATTTCACCATTTAAGAAGCTTCTTAGTAAAATGAAGAAACTTTTTTTATGACAGCTCTAACCCCCCCACCAAAAAGCAACAAAACAAAACACACACACACACACACACACACACACACACACACACACACACACACACACACACACACACACACACAGCAAGAAACCTGAAAATATAAACATTCACTGTCATAACAAGCACTTATTGTCCTTGAGAGTCGGCCATAAAAATTTGTAATCTATTAAATTATTTGCTTTTAAACAGAGTATTTAATGAGGAAATCATCAACATTTCGATATCTTGTATCTTACTATACAAGGGCCATTCAATAAATAAGGTGAATTTTGAGGACTTCTAATACAAATAGAAGCTTACTTTTTTTGCAGATTGAAAAAACGTTTGAGACTTTAACAAAGATGGCCAACCAAGAAGCATGCTCCAGGATTGAACAGAGGTCAGTTATCAAGTTTTTAGTTGCTGAAGGGTGCAAACCAGTTGAAATTCATAGGAGCATGTCACCTGTGTATGGTGCCACATGTTTCAGTAAAAAAAATATCTACAAGTGGGCTAAATTGTTTAAAGAAGGACGGAACAGTGTTGAGGATGAAGACAGGCCTGGGAGGCCTACAGAAGTGAGGTCTCCTGAGGTGATCGAATCAGTCAATGATCTCATTCAATCTGACAGAAGGTGTGACAGTGGATGAGACTGCAAGGACTTTGAGCCTATCTGTTGGGACAGAACACAAAATTGTCCATGATGACCTTGCCTACTCGAAGGTCAGCTGCTGGTGGGTGCCAAAGATGCTTACTGCAGAGCATTAACAGAAGAGGAACTGTGCCCTCATCCCCCTTACAGCCCAGACTTTGCCCCTTCTGTTTGGTCTCTTGAAAGCGTTCACGAGAGGCACGAAGTTTGAAAGTGACGATGAAGTCAAAAGTGCTGTGAGTGATTGGCTGAGACACCAGTCTAAAGATTTTTACGCTGAGGAAATACAGAAGCTTGTTTACAGATGGGGAAAATGCGTGACACTGCTGGGAGACTACGTTGAAAGATAAAGAAAAGTAAGCTTCTATCTGTATTAGAAGTCCTTATACCGAAAAATTCACCTTATTTATTGAATGACCCTCATACTAGCGGGACCTGTTGAATTTCCACGGAAGGATAATTAAGATTATATACTATACAAATGATAGTAACGACTTCAAACATAAAGGTATTGGATAATAAAATAACCATAACACAGAGTGTAATTTAATTAAAATATCTATAAAAGTAATGTCGATAGAAGCTACTTTACTGTAATCTTATATTATATTAAGCGACGTATGCACAGACCATAACCAAAATATCTATAAAAGTAATGTCCATAGAAGCTACTTTACTGTAATCTTATATTATTTTAAGCGACGTATGCACAGGCCATAACCAAAATATCTATAAAAGTAATGTCCATAGAAGCTACTTTACTGTAATCTTATATTATATTAAGCGACGTATGCACAGGCCATAACCAAAATATCTATAAAAGTAATGTCCATAGAAGCTACTTTACTGTAATCTTATATTATATGAAGCGACGTATGCACAGGCCATAACCAAAATATCTATAAAAGTAATGTCCATAGAAGCTACTTTACTGTAATCTTATATTATTTTAAGCGACGTATGCACAGGCCATAACCAAAATATCTATAAAAGTAATGTCCATAGAAGCTACTTTACTGTAATCTTATATTATATTAAGCGACGTATGCACAGGCCATAACCAAAATATCTATAAAAGTAATGTCCATAGAAGCTACTTTACTGTAATCTTATATTATATTAAGCGACGTATGCACAGGCCATAACCAAAATATCTATAAAAGTAATGTCCATAGAAGCTACTTTACTGTAATCTTATATTATATGAAGCGACGTATGCACAGGCCATAACCAAAATATCTATAAAAGTAATGTCCATAGAAGCTACTTTACTGTAATCTTATATTATATTAAGCGACGTATGCACAGGCCATAACCAAAATATCTATAAAAGTAATGTCCATAGAAGCTACTTTACTGTAATCTTATATTATATTAAGCGACGTATGCACAGGCCATAACCAAAATATCTATAAAAGTAATGTCCATAGAAGCTACTTTACTGTAATCTTATATTATATTAAGCGGCGTATGCACAGACCATAACCAAAATATCTATAAAAGTAATGTCCATAGAAGCTACTTTACTGTAATCTTATATTATATTAAGCGACGTATGCACAGGCCATAACCAAAATATCTATAAAAGTAATGTCCATAGAAGCTACTTTACTGTAATCTTATATTATATGAAGCGACGTATGCACAGGCCATAACCAAAATATCTATAAAAGTAATGTCCATAGAAGCTACTTTACTGTAATCTTATATTATTTTAAGCGACGTATGCACAGGCCATAACCAAAATATCTATAAAAGTAATGTCCATAGAAGCTACTTTACTGTAATCTTATATTATATTAAGCGACGTATGCACAGGCCATAACCAAAATATCTATAAAAGTAATGTCCATAGAAGCTACTTTACTGTAATCTTATATTATATTAAGCGACGTATGCACAGGCCATAACCAAAATATCTATAAAAGTAATGTCCATAGAAGCTACTTTACTGTAATCTTATATTATATTAAGCGACGTATGCACAGGCCATAACCAAAATATCTATAAAAGTAATGTCCATAGAAGCTACTTTACTGTAATCTTATATTATATGAAGCGACGTATGCACAGGCCATAACCAAAATATCTATAAAAGTAATGTCCATAGAAGCTACTTTACTGTAATCTTATATTATTTTAAGCGACGTATGCACAGGCCATAACCAAAATATCTATAAAAGTAATGTCCATAGAAGCTACTTTACTGTAATCTTATATTATATTAAGCGACGTATGCACAGGCCATAACCAAAATATCTATAAAAGTAATGTCCATAGAAGCTACTTTACTGTAATCTTATATTATATTAAGCGACGTATGCACAGGCCATAACCAAAATATCTATAAAAGTAATGTCCATAGAAGCTACTTTACTGTAATCTTATATTATATTAAGCGGCGTATGCACAGACCATAACCAAAATATCTATAAAAGTAATGTCCATAGAAGCTACTTTACTGTAATCTTATATTATATTAAGCGGCGTATGCACAGGCCATAGCTAAAATATCTATAAAAGTAATGTACATAGAAGCTACTTTACTGTAATCTTATATTATATTAAGCGATGTATGCGCAGACCATAACCAAAATACTGTAAGCTATTTTCTGAGAGATTTTGAAAGAGAAAATTTTTTTTTTATTACTGAAAAATCATGGCTCCTGTGTCCATTGTAAACAGAAAAGACCAACTGAGTAATGGCCAAGGGTGTAGAGGCCAGAAATTTCGTTATTAGATCGCGGGATATTATAACAAACCTACCTAGTTTTACTATATTGTACAGGACACACACACATACACACACACACAATTACTGCTAAAACCACTATATTAAGATGCTACTGATACGGTAATGCTATAGGCTCTCTCCTCCTACTCTCTCACTCTTTACTACCTTTTCGTTTGGCAAAGGTGAGAGAAAGGCTGAGGAGAGTAAAAAGATAGAGAGGTAGGAAAAGCTTGTGTAGAGAGTAAGTGTGTAACAAATGGAGGAACTCACTAACTAAGGAACAAGCAGAATTATTATTGTGTGCATAGGAGATTGAACTGAAGATTTTAAAATACGTTGGTAAATATGTCAGGTTTACACACCTCCACCGTGTTTTGAACAGGAGTAGAGGTTTATCTCTTGTTTCCTCTTTAGAATTAGGTTTTCAACTAAAGTCTATTTCTATTTCAGCTCTATCGTTTTTAATTATTTGTTTTAATCGTATCACCATGAGCAAGACGTTAACGCCACTGATGTGCAGGGGGCTACATAAGAGGAAATAAATTAGATAGGAGGAAATTAAAAAGAAAGACAAACCAGTTAAGGATGGGAATACAGGTGTGATGACAGTTGCAAAGGTGGAGAGAAAGGAGAAGATCTACAGGGTGGTGTAGAAAGAGCTAGAATCAAGTGGTTAAGAGATGGGTATTGGGATTGCAATTAAATTCTTGGAGGTTGTAGCCGTCAGGAAAGCAAGAATATGGAAGTGAGTTCCACAGGCGGGAAGTGCGAGAAAAGAAGCTGAAGGAGTAGAATTATCGTCTGCATATTCTTCTAATGTTTTCACCAAAACCGTGAAATGTCATTTACCATAATTTTCCTTTCCCTATAGATTTAGATGTGCGTTTTGGTGCATTGGATATCGACTCGGAACGAGAAATCGGAGAGCCGAGTTCGAATTCCAGCTGAATTCATCGAGGTGGTGTAATGGTTAAACAAGCTTGTCTAACTAGAATCATTACAATTGAGTAGAGTTCAATCTTCACTGGGTTTCCCTTACTTTTAGCTTTGTGCCACATCTAAGCTATGTTAGGAAAATCACCATATTAATGTTTTTTTTTTTAATTATATCACCCCCAAGCAAGGCGATAACGCCACTGATGTGCAGAGGGCTACGTAAGGGTAAAAAGAATGGAAAAGAGAAAGCCGGAAACCACATCCTAAACAGGGAACAAGAGATGAGCCTCTTCACCTGTTCAATAGACATGGGTGGAGTGTGAACCGGGCGATAGTTTAGTCTATCTACTCCAATTGAAAAAAAAAAATATAAAGAGAGGAAAGAGTGAAAAGATTGGAAAAGAGAAAACCGGAAACCGCATCCTAAACAGGGAACAAGGGATGAGCCTCTTCACCTGTTCAAAAGATGTGGGTGCAATATTTAATTCTTAAGCCCGAATGTGATAGCGTAATTTCTACGGATATTTTATTGTCCTAGAAATAGAATTTGACACGCGCTTATTCAATTGTTAACTGAAAAATTAAGATTTATTAGAAAATTCAAACTGTAAAATGTTCATGGGTTTTTCTAGTAGTATTAATAATTATGATAATGGTAATATTAACCGTTTCCTTATAAGGAAACATTTGACATTCATTGAACTACTGGTTTTATTCCTTCAAAAGCATTTTTAAAAACTGATCTGAAAATAATCATTATAATAGAGCAAAAGTTCACTTTTAGATATTTATAGAAAACCAGCAGTATAGCCCGGTGTTGCTCGGGTGTAATGAAAAGCTTTAAAACTAATCCATGGTCCTGGAACTCAGACTCAGCCTAAAGAATATTTGTGTGAAGTTTGGTGAGAATCGAATAAAAATTGTGGATTTGTATAAAGGACATACAGACAGATAAACAGACACACACACAAACATCTTGCCTTTTATATATATATATATATATTTTCTACACTATTGTAAGAACTGCAACCTTGGAACTTCTGAATATCGTTTCTTATGTCTTTGTCTATGAGTGTATTAAATTTGATTAACATTGGACCATTCCTTCTATAACACGATATTTTCGATTATCGATTTTTGATATTTATCGGAAGTACCTCGACACAAAGCCTAGCTAAGAACACTCGCAGACGCTTATAGTACAATTGTGTAAATTTTCAAGAAAATCAGTTCAGCCGTTTCGGAGTCTATATGTAACACACACACACACACACACACACACACACACACACACACACACACACACACACACAGACAATGTTCCATTTATAAATAAGTTAGATTAGATTAGATAAATTTTGGAGGAAAAATTTGTAAACCTTGAAAAAAAGCAGATTTTTTTTGCCTTTAAATATTAACCTCTAAGACACAAGAAGCTACTAGGCATGAAAGAGAATGAAAAACAAATTCGTTTGAAGGAACTGGAAACTCAACCCTAAAGAGAAAACAAGGGATAAACATTTACTCCTGTTCAAAAGACCAGAGGAGTGTAAACAGTACGATAGGCGAACCTATTTACTTCTATTATGAAATAAATAGTAGATCAAATTTCAGAGTTTAAGCAGAGATTTTAGAAATAGAAAGCAGAAGTGGAATTTAGAAGGAACCAAAAATCCAATCCTAAATAAGAACCCTTTTACTCCTGTTCAAAAGACTGAGAAGGATTATAAACTGAACAAGACCTACAGGAAAAAGAAAAAGTATGGTAAATAATAATAGAGGATTTAGGTGGAGATGTTAGAAGAATAGAGGCGAAGTAAATTTTAGAAGGAAACGGAAATCTAATCCTAAACAGCAACAAAGAAATAAACCTCTACTCCTGTTCAAAAGACAAAGGAAGAGTTTGAAGCGACCGATAGACGAACCTATCTAAACCTATCAGCCAGTCAGTTAAGTGCCATACGTGATACACGCTTGGGCGATCATATCTTGAAAGAGACATGACTGACTGGGCAGAAGATTATCCCGCAGTAGGTTGCCATTGCTTTCTGCGGTAGACTCGTTGCCGACTAAGGCTATAGAACCCAATCTGTCCTGTTATTTGTCTCATAGCTAGAGGAGGAATAGATGTATTATATTTTTAATTAATAATTAGTGGGGGATCAGTTTATTACTATATATCAATAGAAACCGATCCCCCACTTTATGACCAGTAGAAACTTTCATCATGTTTGCAACTATTATATTCAGTCAGTCAGTTAAGTGCCATACGTGATACACGCTTGGGCGATCATGCCTCGAAATAGACATGACTGACTGGACAGAAGATTATCCTGCAGTAAGTTGCCATTGCTTTCTGCAATAGACTGATTGCCAGCCAAGGCTATAGAACCCAATCTGTCCTATTATTTAACCCATAACTGGAAGGAATAGACGGATCAATACCTTTCCCAAGGGTATTTGCGCGTAAGTGAATGCAATGAATTCGGCTGGAATTCGAACTCCGCTTCCCGATTTCTTATTTTGAGCTGATATCCACTACACCTCGCCGCACATCCCTGCATTAAAACGCACATTTACAAAAAGGGCCTAAATTGAGGTTCCGTCCAATGGGAATTAAATTTGTTCGTAGGTAAAACATTTGTGTACACTGCTATCATGAATTTCCAAAATGCGGGGACATTTAGTGACAAGGGAAGATGTCAATGTCTAAGCAAAACAAATGCTAGAGATTACTCTTTTATGAAGCTGCATGATCACCAACAACTTATTGTAAGAAGAGATGTGCTGTTCTAATTTATAATGTTGTAAATGTTGTGTTTAACAGAGGCCATTCCACCTATGTCGCCAGTACTGCTTTCTCTTTAGCCCCACACCTTAAGCACCGCTGGTCTAATGAGTCAACAGTCTGTAAAGTTACTACCCCAAAGACAAAATCTACTTACTTTTATGGGTGCCTCAGTCAGTTATGAAGACTTTTTCATGTCCACCTACAGGCATTCAATTAGTTTTAAGGCACTGGGTTATTTACATGACTGTGTATGACACAGACAATTTTGTGCCTCTTATGTCGAGGAGATACGCCATGTCCACTACAAACATCAATTTTATGACAGTTTCATTTCACCTGAGATTTGAGTTTTTTGAAATCATTCTAACTCATAAAACATGGCTAACTGTAACTATGATATCCAATACCTGGCATTTTTTTTGATTGAGTTCACCCCACACAAAGCAATAAAGCCACTAAGATACAAGTGGTTAAGAATTATAAAAAAATAACAAAAGGAAAGTAATCAGGAAGACAGTAGATAGTAATTGACATTGCATTTAAATTTTTGAAGATTAAATATGGTTGGAAAGCAGGGGTCTGAAAAAGAGTTACACAAGCAAGAAGTGGGGAAAAAACTGTTACCATAGAATTTATGGTTACATTTACACAACTCAACTATGAAATGATGAGACCTCATTGCCAGTCTAGTACTGTACTTAAATTCAAAATGTCTAGGCACCACAGAGGAAAGCTCATCAAAACAATTACCATGAAAGTATTTATAGAAAAGGCACAGAGAGTTAATTTTACAGCAATGGGAAAGTGACTCAAGCTGAGATGCCAGGTCAGAACCAATAATATTCCTGATTTTTCTTTGGATTTTACCAAAGAGCTTTAGATAAATAGCAGAAGTACTGGACCATAAGTGGCAATTACAGATAAATGACGTTGATACTGGAGAGAAACATTGCCTAGCATGGCAGTGAACCATTTTTTAGCAGCTGACTTTGAAATGGAACCACTATAGTCTTTCCACTTCAGGTCAGATTCTTGAGACAAACATAGTCTCACATGACAGTGAACCAACTTTTTATCAGCTGACTTAGAAATAGATTCAATATAGTCTTTTCACTTTATATCAGATTATTGAGAGAAATATTGTCTTGTATGAGAGTGAACCAACTTTTTAGTAGCTGACTTTGAAATGGAACCACTATAGTCTTTACACTTCATGTCAGATTCTTGAGACAAACATAGTCTCACATGACAGTGAACCAACTTTTTATCAGCTGACTTAGAAATAGATTCAATATAGTCTTTTCACTTTATATCAGATTCTTGAGAGAAATATTGTCTTGTATGAGAGTGAACCAACTTTTTAGTAGCTGACTTTGAAATGGAACCACTATAGTCTTTACACTTCATGTCAGATTCTTGAGACAAACATAGTCTCACATGAAAGTGAACCAACTTTTTAGCAGCTGACTTAGAAATGAATTCAATATAGTCTTTCCACTTCATTTCAAATTCTGGAGAGAAAGATTGTCTCGTACGACACAGTTAACTAACTTTCTTAGTAGCTGACCTAGCAATGGATTCAATATAGTCTTTCCACAGCATATCAGATTAGAACATTAGCAATAAGTCACTTTCTTGGAGGTTAGCATCAGCCATTCTGATGGAAAGCAAAGAGGTATCTCTCTTAGATGATTAATGGAGAGCAGTTTAGTTCTGGAGGCATTAAAATTAACAAGCCATCTTTTGTCTCAGTTAATAACGGTAAACATTTTTTTAAAAATTGGCTGCCATTTTGATTTTATCAAACTGGTCAAATTTACTATTGAGACAGGAGTAAATGGTTGCATCATCAGTGTAGATACCAAGTTGGGATTTACTAAGGAACATGAAGCCTAGGCAATTGATAACTGGACCAAAGTTATATTTTTCCAGTAAATCTACTCTGCAATAGTTTGTTATGCATAAAAGAAACATTAGATGTTCTGGTAAGAGATTTGATAAAATCCAAACATTTCAGACTATGAAGTTTGGTTTGGTTTACAGAATATCAACACATTGGGGTCATTTAATGCCAAAGCATTAGTTCTTTCTAAAACATAGTTTTTGTTGGTAATATTTATCTTTCAAAAACATATTTTGTTGGTAACATTTTTCCTTCAAGAATGTATTTCTGTTGGTTAACATTTTTCCTTCAAAAACGTATTTTTGTTGATAACATTTTTCCCTCAAAAACATTTTGTTGGCAATATTTTTCCTTTAAAAATTTTTTTATGTATATATTTCATAAAAGTCTGTTTTTATAGTTTCATAGCATTTTGACCCCAGTTTGGGGGTTAACTATTTACCCATAGCTGGGACACTAACAGGTGCTACCACTCCGGGTCAGATCGAACCTGGGAGCAACAGCAATTAAGAGCTTCCATGCTTCTCACAACCTCCCAAATCAGAGGCCTTGCTGCCAGATGCAGTTTATCATCATGCCCAGGACCTTCAGGCTAAGAAGCTCCCACCAAACAAAAGGATTTAAGTTTCCATGTTCGAATCAGGAACAGACTTCTTACCTCCAGGGACAACAATGAATAAGGTATTTAGAAAGACTGTAGAAGAAACTGAATCTGCATATGCACATTCATCAGGGCACAATATTTATGCATGATGGTACTCCATGCCACAGGTCATTCGGAAGTTTCTGAAAATGAACTATGTGACAACACAGGATAGCTGTTGAAGAGCATAGATCTGAACCGATTTGAAAATTTATGGTCAGTTGTCAAAAGCGAATTTGCAGAAAAACAACTTCCAAGTACTAAAGCAGTGAGAGAATTTACTAAAGAACTCTGAACAAAAGAAATTCCAATTGACAACTGAAACAATTCAATTCTCAGTATGGCCTGCCGCAACTAAGTCGTAAAGGTCATACAAAATACTGAGTACTAGTCTATTTTGTTTTAAATGAATTACCATGTAAATAATAAGTCAGTCTCTCATTAATAATAAGTCAGTCTCTCATTAATTACTCATTATTGCTCATAGTGAAATTACAAGGCTGTCATATACTTCTCTTAATGACTATATATATATATATATATATATATATATATATATATATATACGTGACTCTTCAGAAATGAATTGAGTTCTCTTGGTGACTGGTGTCTATACACTGCTTATATACAAGACGTTAAAATTTCCCTTCTCTGATTCTATGGCTTAGGGAGTAGTGACTCCAACTGACACCAAAACGGTCGAGTTTCGATCCCGGCCAGAAGCAAGTGGATGTGTCTAGCCACACTGATGAGCTGTGATACAGCGAAACAGGCTTGTATGTGGATGATATATAAATATATAAATATAAATATATAAATAAGATTTATATATATATATATATATAAAATAAATATATATATATATATATTTAATGTATCGAGGTAGCAGATAATTTTCTAAACATATACTGTTAAATATAACAGCCAATGAATGTCTATTATATTTAATCATGAGCCATTCTAAACAACGTATTTTGGCTTTAATTTCAGGTGAAAATAAACACAAAAAATTGTGCAACATTTGGATGTTTTTTTTTATTATGCTGGTTCTAACCTTTTAGCTGACATGGGCCATCTTCAGAGAGGTTACAGGGATGTTAACATAAAGACATCCACCATCAAAGATGATTTTATCTTGTGTTGACATAAAACATTGCTATGTAATGATAACAGTCACCAAATAGCAGATGCAGTTCGTAAATTTATAATGCAGTTCTATGACGTCACACCACATGAGAGACCGAAATGTTAACAACAGAACCATATGTCTAAATGCAATGTAATATGTTGTGACTCGATTGAAATGTGATTTTATTGAGCGTGGGTAACTTTGGTTTAATGTAGATGGCCTCCCATATCTAAAGGTTATTTTTACTGTATTTATGTGTAAGTATTATTGTATTATCGACTAAAATCTATCTAATATTACATACATGGCTATGTTTTTCTAAGAAATGTTGTTTAATTGAACTCTGATCAAAAAGGTGGCAGGTAAGTCTACAGGAGAGCGTGGTTGTAGTTAAACCAACATATGTAGTGGGTTTATATCCAAATGTTGGACAATTTTTGTCTTTATTTTTACTGGAAATTAAAGCAGAAATATGATGTTTAGAGTGGCTCATGATTAAACATAATAGACATTCATTTTCTGTTATATTTAATGATCGTTGTTATATTTAATGTTCGTTGCTGAAATTTTGTTTAATTTTATTTCATATATATATATATATATATATATATATATATATATATATATAGTGTATCGAGGCAGCAGATAATTTTCTAAACATATATCATTAAATATAACAGACAATGAATGTCTATTATGTTTAATTGTAAGCCATTCTAAACATCATATTTTGGCTTTAATTTCAGGTGAAAATAAAGACAAAAATTGTTCAACATTTGGATATTTTTTATTATGCTGGTTCTAAGCTTACAGCTCACATGAGCCATCTTCAGAGTGGTTACAGGGACATTAACGTGAAGATATCCATCATCAAAGAGAGATGATATTATCTTGTGTTGGCATAAAACATTGCTATGCAATGATAAAAATCATTGAATAGGAAATGCAAGTTGTATTGCGGTTCAATGACGTCACACCACGTGAGAGACCGAAATGTTAACAGAACCATATGTCTAAATGCAATGTAATGTGTTGTAACCAGATTAAAATGTGATTTTATTAAGTGTGAATTGTTTGGATTTAATGTAAATGGCCTCCAATATCTGAAGGTTCTTTTTACTGTGTATATGAGTGAGTATTATTGTGTTATTGACTAAAATCTTTACATATTGATATCCATTTATTTTTCTGATGGCCACCTTCCATCACCTTTCATTTGCAAGTCAGTGCAAAAAAATTTATATCCAAAGTTGCACGTTCATCCCTATATGTACATTTGGAAATCTGTTATTATAAATCACCTGAAGATGCCGAAAGGTTGAAACCTAGGTTGTGGAAATAACTCATTTCTAAATGAAAGATATATCCGCAGACAGATCTCTTTCACTGTATCACAGCGCATCAGTACATTTAGACATCCGATTGCTTCTAGCCAGGATTAAAACCTGACTGAATTTACATCAGTCAGTGATTCTACCTCTGAGCTATGGGTGCTCGGTAGAGGAAGGTGGACTTTAGCTTGTTATATACAATGTAAACACACGCCAGCAGCCGAGATTGTTCAAATTCATTACTGCATGAATGGTGCGTAAATGTTTGAGTTTCACCCCAAGCTTGTTATTCAAAAATAGCTAGTGTATTGTTTTATATATTCAAATGTAAATCGTTTTCACAACAATAAGTCAACATTACCTGATGATGAGGTAAAGTCTCAAAACAGAAATTTTGGTGTCGCAATGTAAATTAAATTAATTTTAGATAAAAATAAACTTCATTATATATGTATATATATTGCTAAATATAAGAGACAATGAATGTCTATTATGTTTAATCATGTTATGGCCAGATTTAAAAGTGATAAACAACGCACACTTGATGAGATCACTTTTAAATCTGGCCATAACACATTACATTTGAATATATGGTTCTGTTGTCATTTCGCGCTATCACGTGGTGTGATGTCATAGAACCGCATTGCAAATTTGCGAATTGTGTTTGTTAATTTTGGTAACTATTGCCGTTGCCTAGCAGAGTTTTATGTCAACACAAAACAAAATCGTCGGTGATGGTGGATGTTATTGTGTTACCGTCTTAATAACCTCTCTGAAGATGGCTCATGTGAGTCGAAAGCTTAGAACCAAATTAATAAAAAATTATCCAAATGTTGGAGAATTTTTGTCTTTATTTTCAACTGAAATTAAAGCCAAAATACGACATTTAGAACGACTCATGATTAAACATAATAGACATTCATTGTCTCTTATATTTAACAGCATATGTTTAGAAAATTATTTGCTGTCTCGATACACTAAATACATATATATGACCCCACCACTATGAAGCCAGATGGTTTGGGGAGGCCATGACCAAGTCTGGAACAGCTGGGCTCTACTTCTTACCTCCAGGAGCAACAATGAATAGTTCAAGGTATTTAGAATTGCTATAGGATGAACTGGAACTAAATACGCACATCAATCAGTGGACAGTGTTTATGCGTAAATGGTGCTCTATGCTACTGGTCAAAGCTTGTTCAGGATCTTTTGAACAGGATCAATCTTATAAGAGGAATTGACCACACCTGAATTCAGCGTCAATTGGCAAAAGCAAAGTTACAGAAAAACAACCTTTAGGTACTGAAGCAGTGGGTGAGGCTACTAAAGAAGGCAAGAACAAAAGAAATCTTGGTTAAGAACTTGATTTTCAGTCTGACCCAAGCAGTAAACAAAAACAAAGAAGGTCACATAAAACTAGCAGTAAAGCCCGGTGTTGCTCGGGTGTAATGTAAGGTTTAAAACTAATCCATTGTCCTGGAGCTCAGACTCAGCCTAAAAAATATTTGTGTGAAGTTTGGTGAGAATCGGATAAAAATTGTGGATTTGTATAAAGGACATACAGACAGATAAACAGACACACACACAAACATCTTACCTTTTATATATATATATATATATATATATATATATATTATCGATTTTCTGCACTATTGTAAGAACTGCAACCTTAAAACTTCTGAATATCATTTTTTATGTCTTTGTCTATGAGCGTATCAAATTTGATTAAAATCGGACCACTCCTTCTATAACCCGATTTTTTCGATTATCGATTTTCGATATTTACCTCGACACAAAACCTAGCTAAGAACACTCGCAGATGCTTATAGTACAACTGTGTAAATTTTCAAGAAAATCGGTTCAGTCATTTCAGAGTCTATAGGTAATGGACACACACACACAGACAAAGTTCCATTTATAAATAAGTTTAGATAGATATTGACCGCTGGTCTATTTGACACGAAATGAATAGAGAACATTATCATGTGTGAGTAAAATTGAGGCAGTCTTTCATAAATTGTTGGTCTGTTGTTTTTTTAACTTTAAGATAATAAACTAGTAAGGTAGTCATAAACTTGAAGACCTAAAGTATGTCAACATACTAACTATAACCGACTGAGATGATAACAGTTCATATAAGTAATGTGATAGGTACCAAATTGGCAGCTTGACTACAGTCACTTCCCCACCGACAAAATGTGGCCTCCCTTTGTCTGTTCTATAAATACTTTCATGGCTTCTGTTCAAACGAACTTAAGTCACTGGTGCCTCCTCAACAAGTGTTTACTCGTGCAACCAGATTGGCAACTGGGTCCAACCCATTCACAGTTAGATTAACCAAATGCAGACGACAATTCTACTCCTGCAGCTTCTCTCGCACTTCCCGTCTATGGAACTCGCTCCCATATTCTTACTTTCCTGACAGCTACAGCCTACAGGAATTTAAATGCAATGTCAATATTCATCTATTAACCACTTGACTCTAGTTCTTTCCCCACCCCGTATATCCTTTCCTTTCTCTCCACCTTTGCAACTGTCATCACATCTGTATTCCCATCCTTCTATTGCTCCTTTCTAACTGGTTTGTCTTCCTCTTCACGCTCTTCTACTTAATCTTTTTACACTTATGTAGCCCCTTGCACATCAGTGGCATTACCTCTTTGCTCGGGGTGATATGATTAAAAAAAAAAAGAAAAAATAAATAAATAAATAAATAAATCAGCTTGTAATAATTGGTTCCTGTAATTTATTGTGATTTAAATCAATGTCCTTGAGAAGAAATTTTTGGAATTGTAATTAAAGCATAATGAAATTATTAGTTAATTAAGAGACAAAGGAAAGAATGAAAAAAATGTAGTGGAAGGAGGAGAGAAAAGAGAGGAGGAAAAAGGGGGAGGGACAGGAGGATTGAGAAAAAAGAAGCTAATCTATGAGTGAGAGATAAAGAAGGTAAGGAAGGAGGAGAAGATTGAGAAAAGGGGAGGACGAGGGGGAGGGGGGAAAGGATTGAGAAAAAGTAAGCTAATCTATGTGAGATGTGGTGAGAATAAGTAAAGAGAAGATTGAGTAAAGGAAGGAGGGGGAAGAGGGTTAAGAAAAAGGAAGCTAATCCATGAGTGGGAGGCAACAAGGATCAGGAAGGAGGAGAAGATTGAGTAAAGGAAGGAGGGGGAAGAGGGTTAAGAAAAAGGGATCTAATCCATGAGTGGGAGGCGACAAGGATCAGGACGGAGGAGAAGATTGAGTAAAGGAAGGAGGGGGAAGAGGGTTAAGAAAAAGGAAGCTAATCCATGAGTGGGAGGTGACAAGGATCAGGAAGGAGGAGAAGATTGAGTAAAGGGAGGAGGAGGAAGGAGGGTTAAGAAAAAGGAAGCTAATCCATGAGTGGGAGGCGATAAGGATCAGGAAGGAGGAGAAGATTGAGTAAAGGAAGGAGGAGGAAGGAGGGTTAAGAAAAAGGAAGCTAATCCATGAGTGGGAGGCGATAAGGATCAGGAAGGAGGAGAAGATTGAGTAAAGGAAGGAGGGGGAAGAGGGTTAAGAAAAAGGAAGCTAATCCATGAGTGGGAGGCGATAAGGATCAGGAAGGAGGAGAAGATTGAGTAAAGGAAGGAGGGGGAAGAGGGTTAAGAAAAAGGAAGCTAATCCATGAGTGGGAGGCGACAAGGATCAGGAAGGAGGAGAAGATTGAGTAAAGGGAGGAGGAGGAAGAGGGTTAAGAAAAAGGAATCTAATCCATGAGTGGGAGGCGATAAGGATCAGGAAGGAGGAGAAGATTGAGTAAAGGAAGGAGGGGGAAGAGGGTTAAGAAAAAGAAAGCTAATCCATGAGTGGGAGGCGATAAGGATCAGGAAGGAGGAGAAGATTGAGTAAAGGGAGGAGGAGGAAGGAGGGTTAAGAAAAAGGAAGCTAATCCATGAGTGGGAGGCGATAAGGATCAGGAAGGAGGAGAAGATTGAGTAAAGGAAGGAGGGGGAAGAGGGTTAAGAAAAAGGAAGCTAATCCATGAGTGGGAGGCGACAAGGATCAGGAAGGAGGAGAAGATTGAGTAAAGGGAGGAGGAGGAAGGAGGGTTAAGAAAAAGGAAGCTAATCCATGAGTGGGAGGCGATAAGGATCAGGAAGGAGGAGAAGATTGAGTAAAGGAAGGAGGGGGAAGAGGGTTAAGAAAAAGGAAGCTAATCCATGAGTGGGAGGCGACAAGGATCAGGAAGGAGGAGAAGATTGAGTAAAGGGAGGAGGAGGAAGGAGGGTTAAGAAAAAGGAAGCTAATCCATGAGTGGGAGGCGATAAGGATCAGGAAGGAGGAGAAGATTGAGTAAAGGAAGGAGGGGGAAGAGGGTTAAGAAAAAGGAAGCTAATCCATGAGTGGGAGGCGACAAGGATCAGGAAGGAGGAGAAGATTGAGTAAAGGGAAGGAGGAGGAAGGAGGGTTAAGAAAAAGGAAGCTAATCCATGAGTGGGAGGCGATAAGGATCAGGAAGGAGGAGAAGATTGAGTAAAGGAAGGAGGGCGAAGAGGGTTAAGAAAAAGGAATCTAATCCATGAGTGGGAGGCGATAAGGATCAGGAAGGAGGAGAAGATTGAGTAAAGGAAGGAGGGGGAAGAGGGTTAAGAAAAAGGAAGCTAATCTATGCGTAAGATCAATTGGTGGCTTCCCCTATGTTGATAGGGGTCACAGGTTTGAATCCTGTCGATTGACACACATTTTCATCAGAAAGTTTCTTGTAAATAATAAGGTCGGTAGAAATAAATATACTGTTTGACTAAAAACAGAATATCTACTCAAATATGAGTATCGATTAAAAATAATGTTCAAACAAGTAATTTCCATATATATATATATATATATAAATTCAAATATTACATTTGAAGGATAACCATTTCAATGTTGAAATTGCTATCCATTTGACTTATTTATTAAATCTATCCCTTTAACTCCAAGCAACATGCATGGAGTTGAAAAGATGTGCTTAATAACCTGTTGAAATGGCTATCCTTAAAATTTATTTGAATTTATATGTTGGAATAAATATTTTCTCTGTAAATTAAAATTTTTATCATATATATATATATATATATATATAATAATAATAATAATAACAATAGATAGACTAAACTATCGCCTGGTTCACACTCCACCCACGTCTATTGAACAGGTGAAGAGTCTCATCCCTTGTTTCCTGTTTAGGATGCGGTTTCCGGTTTTCTCTTTTCCAATCTTCTCACTTTTTTTTTCAATTGGAGTAGATAGACTAAACTATCGCCCGGTTCACACTCCCCCCACATCTATTGAACAGGTGAAGAGGCTCATCCCTTGTTTCCTGTTTAGGATGCGGTTTCCGGTTTTCTTTTCCAATCTCTTCACTCTTATGTAGCCCCCTGCACATCAGTGGCGTTACCGCCTTGCTCGGTGTGATATGATTAAAAAAAAAATAATAATAATAACAGTAATAATAATGCTAATACTAATAATTGTTATAATATATTTCAGTTCATCTTGAAAAACCCACCGAGAACAAACTCAGAGGGGAAAAAAGGGGAAATAAAAAAGGAAGCAAACTAAGTACTTGAACATATGTCAAAATACTCTTAGAAAAGAAAAAAACTACGAGACGAGAACCCTAACACTAAAGTGCTCAATACAATAGTAGAGCAACAAAGAATAAATCTAAGTAAGAGCCAACAGACCTACCTAGGTTTTACCTAACAGCTCGTCAAGGTAGATTTATTATTATTATTATATATATATATATATATATATATATATATATATATATATATATAATTGTAAGTTTAAAAATGTATTTTTTTTGACAGTATTTATTTATTTCTGTAATATATATATATATATATATATATATATATATATATTTGATATTTCAGACTGACCTCAGCCTTTCATCTGAAACAAATGATTTTAATTTTAAAATCATTTGTTTCAGATGAAAGGCCGAGGACGGTCTGAAATATCAAATATAATAATAGAAATAAATAAATATTGTCAAAAAATACATTTTTAAACTTACAACTTTTCAGTAGTTTTTCCTATACATATTAAGACAGTATATGTGGATCATCATTATGCTATATATATATATATAGAATTTGAAAAATTTTATATGTCTGGGGAATATGTAATTTCTCTTTTCAATCCAAACGTCAAAAGTGTCAGTCGATCAAAACCCCTGTCTAGACTTCATTTTCATTGATGTATCCATTATTGTTACAAAACTATTCTCTTAGTTTTCTTTGTATTCCATCATTTTCTAAAAAAAAAGAAAAGGAAAAAGAAGAAAGAAAACACTTATATTTTTGATCTAACTTAAAGGGACCTTTGAGTATAATTAGACTATTTTTTATCTCAATTCAGAATGCATTTGATTCTAATTTTTCATAAAACTCTTAATTTGTAAAGAAAATCTTTAATATCTATTTATTCATTAGAAATTTAAAAATTCATTTTATTATTTTTATAAAATCTGTTATATTATTATTATTATTATTATTATATAATTCTTAATATCATAAGACAATTTTTGTAAAATATCTAATTAATATATAAATTATGAGTAGGGGTGTAAGAAAGGGTTTGTGGGATTGATTAAATTGAAATAATAATTTTGAGACTCAAACTGAGAAATAACTTTGGAGTGAAATAACTGACACTTCTGTCCTCAACGCCAAATTCCAAAACTTCCGAGTCTCTTGTTTACAGCCCAGTTCTCCTTATTGCCGTATTTCAAGGAGTCCATTAACAACAGTGACATAATATATTTGGTGATTTAGTCACACTTAAAAAGGTAATGTGAATTCTTATGTCATCTCATATAATTACAGGTGATTTCATTTGGTCAGAAATACATGACATTCCTTAATTATCTATCTATCTATCTATCTATCTATCTATCTATCTATCTATCTATCTATTTATCCTTTTCTTTCTATGCCCATTTCTATCTATCTATCTATCTATCTATCTATCTATCTATCTATCCTTTTTTCTTTTCTTTCTATGCCCATTTCTTTCTATCTATCTATCTATCTATCTATCTATCTATCTATCTATCTATCTATCTATCTATCTATTTTCATTTCTTCTTTTCTATCTATCTATCTATCTATCTATCTATCTATCTATTTTTTCTATCTAAATTTTTTCACATCTATCTATCTATCTATCTATCTATCTATCTCAGTTCTGTCTCTATTCTATCTATCTATCTATCTATCTATCTATCTATCTATTTATCCTTTTCTTTCTATGCCCATTTCTATCTATCTATCTATCTATCTATCTATCTATCTATCTATTTTCATTTCTTCTTTTCTATCTATCTATCTATCTATCTATCTAAATTTTTTCACATCTATCTATCTATCTATCTATCTATCTATCTATCTATCTATCTATCTCAGTTCTGTTCATATCATATCTATCTATCTATCTATCTATCTATTTCCATTTCTTCTTTTCTATCTATCTATCTATCTATCTATCTAAATTTTTTCACATCTATCTATCTATCTATCTATCTATCTATCTATCTATCTATCTATCTATCTCAGTTCTGTTCATATCTATCTATCTATCTATCTAGCTAGCTAGCTAGCTAGCTATTAAACAGTATATTTGTTTATTTTCATCTCGCAGTTTGAATATTTGACAAAACCTATTAAACAGGATAAAAATCTGTTGAATTACTAAAAAAAATCCCAGTTCCAACAACTTTTGAGAGTGTCTGAAAACTATACCACAGGTTGACCCAAGCCCTATGAGGGAAATTAGGTAGATAGAACTCTTTTGATATCGTTGATGGCTGTACTAGCATGAAGCCACAAGTCATCGTGGCTGAGAGTTTAAGTGTATTGGCCTTGTTCAGACTGTTGATCATGATAGATATGCACATTTTCCCAGAAACTGTAACTAAGGTTCACTCAAGATAGTTGCAGTATAAACTGCATGTGATTTCTGTGGGTGTTGAACAAACACAAATGTGCCTGAGCAGGTGTCTGCAACAGGTATTGGCTAGCTGCCTTAGTAGACAGGCATACTCAGAAATGAGCAGCTAGTCATTATGCATCTAGAGGGGGAGAATGCTTACTTGTTTATAATAAATATCATGGTTATTGCTAATGTTGTTATCATTCTGTTATCTTTTTATTTATCAAATTTCATTAACCAGCCTATTAACGGCTGAAGAACTGGTCAGAAAATTTATCCTACGATACAGTGAAGATTTGATTATTCATTGAAGCTCAACAGAGATGGCCTTGATCCAGAGGATGTCGGGCTTAAGGAAAAGAGATAGATAGATAGAGAGATAGATAGAGAGAGAGGAAGAAAGAAAGAGAGCTGTACATAACTACATTCATATGAGTTAAATATGTCTATTCTTATCTATCTCAATCTGTTCATTATCTATCTCACTTTTACATCAATTTATCTCTTTGTCTTTTCCTACCTGTTCCCGTCAATTCATGATCCGATCTATCTATCTGAGTCTAGTCAAAATCTATGATTATTCATAATTCTCAAAAGTCGATCAATAAAATTAATTGACACAAAATGTCCGTTGTCTTTAATAACATTTGTTTTAAAGAACATTTTCTGCCTAAATACACATTGTTCAAATAGTAATGAATTAGAACACTCTCAGCTACTGTCGTATGTTTACATGGTATATCCCATGTTAAAAGCTTGCCTTCTACCAAGCGCCCATAGCTCAGAGGTAGAATTGCTGACTGATGACGATTCGGTCGAGTTTCAATGCTGGCTAGAAAATCACTCTTTTTTTTTTCAATTGGAGTAGATAGACTAAACTATCGCCCGGTTCAGACTCCACCCTCGTCTATTGAACAGGTGAAGAGGCTCATACCTTGTTCCCTGTTTAGGATGTGGTTTCCGGCTTTCTCTTTTCCAATCTTTTCACTCCTATGTAGCCCCCTGCACATCAGTAGTGTTACTGCCTTGCTCGGGGTGATATGATTAAAAAAAACAAATAAAAAACAATTGGATGTCTAACTGTACTGATGAGCTGTGTGATACAGCGAAACAGACCTGTCTGTGGATGAAATGATTAAAACATATATATATATATATATATATATTTTAATCATTTCATCCCAAGCAAGGTTGGACTACCATAAGTGTGCTACAGGGTTACAATAAGAGAAAAGACTGGGTACAATGGGTATTGAAGAAAGCATAAAAGATGAATGAGATTCAAGAATATAGAAGATGACAATTGACATGGCTTTTAAATTTTTCAGAGTTTGTACATTGCAGGGAAGCAAAGTAAACAGAAGAAAGTTCCACAGGTGGGAAGTGTGAGAAAAGAAACTTTGGGAGTAGAAGAGGAGGTTATATTTAACTATTTCAATGGTAAAAGGGTTGAACCAAGGTGCCAGTGTAGTAGAATGCTTAAATTCCTCTGGTTAGGACACTGAGGAAAAAAGTTTGTCAGGGCAGTTGCTATGAAAATATTTGTAGAAAAGACAGAGGGAAGCCACATCACATTGGTGTGAAAGTGACTGAAGTTGAGATGCTATGTCAGAAGCGATTAAATTGCAAATCCTTCTTTAGGTTTTGTCAAGATTCGCAAGATGAATAGCAGGAGCATCCGACCAGAAATGGCAATAGTATTCAATGCACAGACAAATGTTAGATTTAAAAATGTGCAAGTTGGATTTTGATGAAGCCTAACTTTTCTAGCAATAGATACAGCTATGGATTCACTGTAGTCATTTCCTTTCAGGTCGGATAAAAAAAATGAGGCCAAAGAGAAGCAGCAACATGTAATGCTTCTTCTCTCGCACTTCCCGCCTGTAGAACTCGCTCCCGTATTCTTGCCTTCCTGACGGCTACAACCTCCAGAAATTTAAATGCAAAGTCAATACTCATCTACTAACCACTGGACTCTAGCTCTCTCCCCACCCCCGTATAACCTTCCCTTTCTCTCCACCTATGTATCTGTCATCGCACCTGCTTTCTATTGTTCCTTTCTAACTAGTTTGTACTCCTCACTCTTTTCTAATTAATCTTTTTACATTTATGTAACCCCCTGCACATCAGTGGCGTTTCCGCCTTGCTTTGGGGTGAAATGATTAAAAAAAAAAAAAAATATATATATATATATATATATATATTTTTATAATTGTGTCACCTCCAAGCAAGGCATTTTACTGCCACTGTTGTGCAGGGGTTACATAGGAGAAATGTTGAGGAGTGAGAGTTTGCAGGGGGTGCCAGGAAGAGAGTAGGAGAGGGAAGAGATTACTGATGAGAGTGGGGTTGACGTAGAAAAGCATGAGAGAGAGGGTATAGTCATCCACAGACAGTCCTGTTTCACTGTCTCACAGCAATTCAGAATAGTTAGACATCTGATTGCTTCCAGCCAGGATTGAAACCTGACCAATATGACATCAATTGGTGATTCTACATCTTAACTATGGGTGCTCAGTGAAGGAAGGCAGATTTTAGCATGTTATATACACAATATGAACACAAGCCAGTAGCTGAGAATGCTCAAATTCATTACTGAATTAATAATGTGTAAATAGCGGTAAGTTTTTAAAGTCGACCTTTTTTTCCAGAGTGCTTAATCAATTGGGGATATATATATATATATATATATATATATATATATTAAAAAAAATTAAGGTAGACACATTATTTCATGGTAAATCGGAAGTGTAGGCCTATTTCAGGCAAACCATCATCAGCTTCTGTCTTTATTGTACAAAGGATTTTACACGAATCGTATTATATTAATAATAATATGCATAATATATATATATATATATATTGTGTATATTTTGGCAGCATTTTTTCATTAATGCAGGTTTCGTTGAATAATATAGACAAGTTTTGTCTATTAATTTTGTGTAGGATCCGTTCATACCGTCTGATATACTTGATGGTGATGTCGTTAAAAGACAACAAAAAATCACAGTATTTGTTGAATTTTTTATCAGGTCTAAGCTTTCGGCTCACATAAGCCATTATCAAAGAGTAAATAATAACACACAGTAAACATAGAACATTTAAGCTATTAACAATAAAGATAATTGAATTGAAAATATAAGTCCATCTTATATATATAAGTTTCATTAAAAATGATATACAAGATGTGATGGTTAAGCTTTTTATGTAATTTTTTCATGAGATCTTATGATTTTTTTTCTGTTCAGGATATAAATTATATAAAAATTGTTGAAATGTTTTGTTTTTCCGAGCACTTTCAGCTATACACACATAAACATTACAAATATTCAGTCAGACATAAAATAAAATCCATCCTCAATAATGGCTAACAGTGTAGCTGAAAGCACTTGGCAAAACAAAGCATTTAAACATTTTTTATATAATTTACGTCCTGAAAAGACAAAAATCTTAAGGTCACATAAAAAATTACATAAAAAAACCTCAAAATAATAGCTTGTCTCTCATTTTTAATGAAGCCTGCATAAAACAGAGATTGTTGCTCAAATGAGCAACACACACACACACACACACACACTTGGCAGATATATGTAAAAGATAAGAAAATTAATCCTCCAAATATAATAAAAATCCTTTATACACATCCCTGTTTTTCCCTTTCACTCCAGACGTCTGACCAATTCCATTAATGACTGACAGCCAAATACCATTTGTAGAAACCTTTGCTTCCCAGTATAATGACTCATGCAGCAAACTTTACCCCACATGCCGAGGGTAGCCATATACATTTGCAGAAAACTTCAAGACCCCACCTTTTGTCGGATCCTCTACTACGTTCACACGGGGTCTTAAGGGGATTCTAATATCCAACAAAAGTAAATTACTCCTTTGTGGTAATATAGTGTGAAGGTCAGAGAAGACAATAGGTAGAAAATTGTTATCAGAGGCCGCATTGCAGACGTGGGATGGTTGTTTGCAGTGTAGGTATTGGTCTGTATTTGTCTCCGCAGACACTGCTGATGTTACCGCTGCACAAGCTACTGCTGTATAGATTTCCGCTGGACTTACACTGCTGCTGTTCTGCCATGGAAATGTACCAGCCAAGTTTTTATAGCGTCTTCCTTTCAACTTATTTATCTTCGTTCTTCTCTCTTTTATTCGTTCATATATAGACATGGGTAAATCTACACACACAGACACACGCACACACACACACACACACACATATATATATATATATATATATATATATATATATATAGAGAGAGAGAGAGAGAGAGACAGACAGACAGACAGACAGACAGACAGAAACATACATATGCCTATAACTAAATAATTATTAGTATTTTTAATCCCAAAATATTTCTTATGGATATAAATACTATATTTAGTAATTACAAATTTAAATCAAATTGCTCAATTACAAGAACCTTGTAAATTTAAGGATTATAGTAACAATAAATAATGTTGGATTAACAAATACATTAATAACGTCACACTCCACCCACGTCTATTGAACAGGTAAAGAAGCTCATCCCTTGTTCCCTGTTTAGGATGTGGTTTCCGGCTTTCTCTTTTCCAATCTTCTCACTTTTTTTTTTTTGTTTCAATCGGAGTAGATAGATCTATCTATCGCCCGGTTCACACCCCACCCATGTCTATTGAACAGGTGAAGAGGCTCATCCCTTGTTCCCTGTTTAGGATGTGGTTTCTGTCTTTCTCTTTTCCAATCTTTTCACTATTACGTAGCCCCCTGCACATCAGTGGCGTTACTGCCTTGCTCGGGGTGATACGATTAAAAAATAAAAAAAAAAAAAAGAAAAAAAAGGAAAACAAAAATTGTTTATTCCTTGTCTTGTTAAAAATGGACACGTGTGTGTCAGAAAATTCTTACTTTAAAATCTTTGTCTTCATACTTTAATTTAATCTAAAGGCTAATATATATATATATATTTTTTTTAGCAGAAATTTCTTTGACTGGAGGATTCTTTCTTTTATTTTTTCCCTAGTCAGTCAGTCTCTTTCTTTCTTTTCTTCTGTTGACCGGCTGTATTTTAGTTACGTTGGTGTAGAGGTCACACTGGCTATTTAATTAACCCTCCCAGCATTCCCTGGCCAAAATGTTAAATTTTTTTCAACTCACTGGCAGTAACAATGTGCGTTTTGGGATGGAATCGACTGTCTTGAATATTGTTAAAAATAAGCCATTATTTTTTTGTTCGTTTTTGCCTAATTTTTGCCTAATTTTCATGCCTAATTTGTTTTGTTTTTTTTAGCAGAAATTTCTTTGACTAGACTTTAGCAAGTCACCAAACTTTTCTTTTTTTTTTCTTTTCAATTGGAGTAGATAAACTGAACTATCGCCCGGTTCACACTCACGGCTATTGAACAGGTGAAGAGGCTCATCCCTTGTTCCCTGTTTAGGATGTGGTTTCCGGCTTTCTCTTTTCCTATCTTTTCACTCTTACGTAGCCCCCTGCACATCACTGGCGTTACCACCTTGCTCAGGGTGATATGATTAAAAAAAAAAAGTTGTTGCCAGTATTGTCATCATTTTGTTGGCTTTTTATTCCTTAAATTTTATTAGCCGCTTATTAAATCTGTATACTATAAGAAAGACATGTGGACCATAGTTTGTCTTAATTTAGAGAGAGAGCAGAAAAAGTAAAAAACTCCAAAGGCCGAAAACATTATTTAAAAGTTGGCATGACTGAAATAACACTGAGTGATAAACTTCTCTACATTAATTCTATTAATACTCCTTGTCTATTTTAATTTAAAGCACTTTAGGGCAAAAAAGAAAATCTGCTTGCCTAAAAAGCCTTCCTGAAAATAATAGGTCCTGGGCATGATGATAAACTGCATCCGGCAGCAAGGCCTCTGAATGGGAGGTTGTGAGGAGCATAGAACCACCTCTTAATTGCTGTTGTTCCCAAGTCCACCCTGACCCGTAGCACCTGTTAAGGTCCCAGCTATGAGCAAATAGTTAACTCCCAAACTGGGGTTAAAACATTATGAAAGTATAAAAATACACTTTTATAGAAATATATACATAAGAATAGACTTTTATAGAAAAATATACATTTCTGAAGGAAAAATATTACCAACAATTCATTTTGGAAGAAAAAATTATTAGCCTAACACATTTTTGAAGGAAAAAAATTATTCTCAGCAAAACATTTTTGAATACAAAACTAGAAGACATTTTCAGTTTTCTAAAATAATAAAGAATAAAAACAAAAAATTTTCATTAAAATCTGACTAAATCAACCTTCTCACTATAACCGAGCATTAAAAATAAAATATCTTAAAACCCCATCTTTTTGGTATTAAATAACCCACAGAGGTGTTGATATGCCATTAAACAAAACTTAAACTCAAGCTCAAACTGAAAATAATAGCAATTTTGGCACTAAGCATCATGAAAATTTAACACATTATATATATATATATATATATATATATAACATTTTTTTCTTTTTATTCAATTTTTATTTCATTTTTATTTTTATTTTAAATTTTGTTTTATTTAAAATTTAAAAATTTTCATTTTTTATCTACATGTAATATTCTTCTTTTTCTTCTATGTGCCCTGTCCTTTCAGGACGTAGGCGATCATGGCTTTCCACATCTCCCTATCCCTGGTGGCTCTTAGCACACCTTCTCCTGTTACACCATGAAACCCTCGTACCATCATCCAATTGATTAGGTCTTTCAAATATGTTATCCACTGCTTTCCCCTGTCTCTTTTTCCTTCTATCTGGCTTGTTAGTATCAGGTTCTCCAAGCTCTCTTTCCTCATTGCATGTCCCAGGAACTTCAGCTGTCTCTTCCTGATGCTCAGTATTAATTTCCTATTTGTTTCCATCATTTCTAAGACCTCATCATTGCTCACATGCTCGATCCATGATATCCGCAGCATCCCTCTGTAGAACCACATTTCAGTTGCTTCAAGTTTTTCCTTCATTTTTGATGTAATATTAGAATATTTCAATTTTTAAATGTTTATGTTTTATGATTTACACCCCTTTGGTTTCTTCTCCCTGCATTTTATAATATTTTTTATTTTATATATTAATTTTAAATTTCAAATTTGAATTTAAATTTTTATCTACATGTCACCTTAGAATATTTAAAACTTGTAATCCTGTAATTAAAAAAATAGTAACTTAACTTTATAAGATTGGATTCCCATGAACATTCAGTGAGCTTTAATTCAAATCTATTAAACTGTCAGTTTGAAATATGCACCTGATGATTGCATAATGCATAAAACTTCAAGTTGTGCCATCATCGTAGGACAATATGTATATTTATTAATATATATATAATGCAGCACTGTTCAGACATTGAGCACTGTTTTATTAACACCTGAATAATAATAATCTACATATGTGTACCCTCATATATATATTTATTAATTCATGTCACTATATATATATTAAATCCAAAAGAAAGAGGCTTATTGGTAAAATCCCAAAGGGGATCCTATTAATAATAAATGTTGAAAAATTAATGAATTAAAGCTGATCCAGATTGATGTAAATAAGATTATTTATTTACAGAGCCAATATGTATATTTTACAAATAAAAAAATTCAAAAATTTGATTGCCAATGAAGTGGGTTTTGCCTGCAGAAATGATCATTCAATTCTATTTCTGCTTTTTTCATAATATTTCTATATATACATATATTTTTATATATATATAATGGATTCTCCCGTCGCGTTCAACGTATGAGGGTCCAACCTTTTTCCAGCAAGACAACCACACAGAGATTTGTTTATAGTGGTGAAGGCATTGTGTAGTACCATCCACACTTCTTGGAACTGCTGATAACAAACAATTGGTGCAGATGACTGCCACAGATCGCACGAACAGCAGACCTCAATTATTTAACCCATAATTGGAGGGAACGAACGGATTAATACCTTTCCCAAGGGTACCAGTGCGCAAGTGAATGCAGCGTGCTCGACTGAAATTGGAACTCGTTGGAACTCGGCTCACCGATTTCCCCCTCCAAGCCGACATCCACCGCACCCCAACGCACATCCGTGAATGCTAACAGCACCTGGTATTCCCAAGTGGTCACCCACCTAAGTACTGACCAGGCTCAACGTTGCTTAACTTCGGTGATCGAGCGGGAACCGGTGTATCCAACGTGACATGACCGTTATATATATATATATATATATATATATATATATATATATATATATAATCCAAATGAATCAGAACTAAGAAAATAATTGCAACGTTCAAAACATTATTTTAAAACACTGCAATGAATTTTTATTATTATTTATTACTATAGAACATGTGCAAACTACAAACTACTACAAAATTGTACATTTTGTATCTGTCTACAATTCAGCCAAAATTTAAAATTTCTCTCTCTTAGCCATTTCCATTGACTCTTCCCTCTCTATATTTTCTTACTTATTTTCCTCTTCACTTCTCTATTTCTTCTGTATCTTTCCCTTTCCTCTTTCTTTTACTTTTCTTAATTTCTCATCTTATTTCTGACCTTTTCCACTCTTTTTTTTTTACCATTTTTTTCATATCTTTTTACCTTGTCGGAAAAAAACAAATTCCCTAAGCAATGGGAAGTGGTCTTTTTTAAATTTTTTTAAAAATAAAACTTTTATTATTGTCATTATTAACTAACTGATGAGGCATTGTTCCTTCAATGTAAAAACAAAATGTACAATTTTGCAGTAGTCTGTAGTTTGCATATATTGTAACATAGTAATTAATAAGATAAACAGTGGCTACTCTAGCGTATGATACATCATATGCTAAAAGTCTGCCTTCTTCTACCAAGCGCTCATAGCTCTGAGGTAGAATCACCAACCGACACCAATTTGGTCAAGTTTCAATCCTGGGTTAAAAGCAATTGGATGTCTCACTGTACTGATGAGCTGTGATACAGCAAAACAGATCTGTCTGTGGATGACAATATATATATATATATATATATATATATATATATATATATATATACATATCTATATACTGTTTAATAAATGTAGGCTGTACTCAAATACATGAATCCAATAAAAATAACAATTAAAGTGATAAAGAAGATTTTGTCTGCTTGGGTGTGGCTGAGTGATTTGAATAAATTTTTATTTTATTTGTTAATGTTATTATTATTTTGCAACATTTTACAAGGCAGCCAGGAAACCTTTGCTTTAGCCATTCAATAATAAGAAGAGACTAGCATGGGGAAGAGAGCACAAAAACTAGACATAAGAACAGTTCATTTGATGCACATGTTATTGTGCATTATTAACAAAAGAACCATTCTATTTTCATTTAGAATTATCCACTTGGCAATAAACACTAAAAATAGTATGCAATACATAATATCTTTTAAAAAAAAACTGGGGTGGCCTAATACTTATGGCTGGTAGTGTATGTCTACATGTTGGATCGGTAGCCCTGTGGGTAGACGAATAGAAGCATAATGTTGTCATCACTAGTGACGTTGAAATTCTAAAATGTTCATATTGAGGTTTTTGGTGTGAGTACCAAGCATTACAGTATGCTGTTTCAAAATTTCTGTCAAAGTGAATTGCATCATGGTGGTCTTTTTCACATGGATGGTACCCAACTGACCCTACTGTGTAGTCAACAAAACAAAAAAAAAAGTTTAGAATAGTGACAATTTACCCATTGTACCCTCTGTCTGTGTGTTTGTGTGTCTGTGTGTAAGTGTACCCACACACACACACACACACACACACACACACACACACATATATATATATATATATATATATATATAAACTAGTAACTACACTCGTGTCGAAAAACCCTCTGCGGATTTACGTGGAAGGAGAAATGGTTATAAAAAAAGAAAGAGCTAAGCACATGAACACCAGTCAAAAGAGTTTGGACCAAGTCAGCACGTAGCCCAAAGAAAAAAACCCGAGATGAGTAATCAGCTAACAATAAAGCACTCAATACTTAGATAGAGCAGAATAAATAAAGTATACCTAGTCAGCCAACAAACCTACCAAGGTTTCACCTCATCGGATCGTCAGGGAAAGCTTTGTTGACTCGCTAGGTATACTTTATATATATATAATAGCAGCTTGTTGCACAACCGGCACAAAAAGAACAGAATATGCAGAGCTAACAATATATCAATGAACAGAACGCACACCACTTACTTGCTTACCCAGATTTTGACCACACAGGTCTCTTCAAGCAAGCTAGTCCTGAAGAGACATGCATTGTCGAAACCTGGGTAGTAAGTAAGTGGTGTGTGTTTGATTCTTTGATATATATATATATATATATATATATATATATATATATAGTAAAAACAGAACTGTGAATTGTTCCAATAAGAGAAATTGCTATAGGTGAAAATGTATGAGAAGCTGTGAATGTTTTTTAAAAGTGTGGGTTTATTGTTATTATTATTATTAATATGCTCCAAAGGAGAGTCTGTAATGTGATAGGTACTGATCTGGCGACTCGTCTGCAGCCACTTTCCCATCATCGAAATGTGGCCTCCCTCTGTCTCTTCTATAAATACTTTCATGGCTTCTGCTCGGATGAGCTTAAGTCACTGATGCCTCCTCAACAGGTGTTTACCCGTTCAACCAGACTGGCAACTGGGTCCCACCCATTCACAGTCAGGTTAGCCAAACGCAGACGACAATTCTACTCCTGCAGCTTCCTCTCTCGCACTTCCCGCCTGTGGAACTCACTCCCGTATTCTTGCTTTCCTGACGGCTACGACCTCCAGAAATTTAAAAGCAAAGTTAATACTCACCTACTAACCACTGGCCTCTAGCTCTCTCTCCCCTCCCCTGTATAACCTTCCCTTTCTCTCCGCCCATGTACCTGTCATTGCACCTGCTTTCTCAGTTTTCTATTGTTCCTTTCTAACTAGCTTGTACTCCTCACTCTTTTCTAATTAATCTTTCTACATTTATGTAACCCCCTGCACATCAGTGGCGTTTCTGCCTTGCTCGGGGTGAAATGATTAAAAAAAAAAAAAAAAAAAAAAAAAAAATTACTTATATTTTGTATAATGCATGAAGTGCCCATAATGGTATTTGTGTTGCTACATTTGTTTCAAGTTCAAATTTGAGTCTCTTCAGGTGAATAAATTTGTGATTTTACAAATCAAGATCTGTTTGTCTTTTGTTTTTTATATATATATATATATATATATATATATATATATATATAAACATTATAAATTATACTTTAGAACATGTACAAACTAGAATATACTACAAAATTGTACATTTTTGTTTCAACATTGAAAGAACAATGTCTCATCAAGTAGTTATTAATAATAGTAATCTGATGGTTACCTTCATTACTAACTACCTTAGAAGACATTGTTCTTTCAATATCAAAACAAAATGTACAATTTTGTAGTAGATTGTAGTTTCTACATGTTCTAAACTATAATTTATAATAAATATGCATTACTCTATTTCTATATTGAGCACTGTTTTAAATTAATGTTTTGAACGTTACAAATATTTTCTTCATTCCACATTCATTTGTATATATATATATATATATATATATATATATATATATATATATATATAGTCATGTCACGTTGAATACACTGGTTCCCGCCCATTCACCGAAGTTAAGCAATGTTGAGTCTGGTCAGTACTTAGATGGGTGACCGCTTGGGAATACCAGGTGTTGTAAGCATTTAGTGACAGATGTGCATTGTGGTGCAGTGGATGTCGGCTTGGAAAGGGTGAGCTGAGTTCCAATTCCAGTCGAACACTCTGCATTCACTTGCACACTGGTACCCTTGGAAAAGGTACTAATCTATCCCTTCCCTCTAGTTATGGGTTAAATAACTGAGGTCTGCTGTTCATGTGATCTGTGGCAAACTTCTGCAGCAATTGTCTATCAGCAGTTTCAAAAAGTGTGGATGGTGCTACACAAGCCTTCACCACTCTAAACAATTCTTTGTGTAGTAGTCTAACTAAGTTAGAGGCTCATATGTTGAAGTCGATGGGAGAGTCCATGATATATATATATATATTTTTATTTTCCTTTAATCCGAAATGGAAAAGTAGGAAGGTAAATTCCAAGAACCTGATCCTAATTAATATAAAAAATTTTTAATATTAAAAAATGATGCAGGAGGAGAGCTCAATGTACTTAAGATTACAGAGCCAATATAAATTAAATTAAAGAAAATTTTCAAAATTCAAAAATGTCGAATGCACATTCCCCATATGTATATATATATATTGGGAATAAGTTCTGGAAAATATCAGCCCATGATATATATATATATGTATATATATATGGGGAATGTGCATTCGACATTTTTGAATTTTGAAAATATGAATATTGGTTAGATTTGAAAAAAAAACCAATCTGATTAAGAATATTTTCAGAACTTATTCCCAATATATATATTTATATATATATATATATATATATATATATATTGGGAATAAGTTCTGGAAAATATCAGTCCATGATATATATATATATATATATATATATATATATTGGGAATAAGTTCTGAAAATATTCTGAATCAGATTGTTTTTTTTTTCAAATCTAACCAATGTTTTGACTTTCTTTTGGGACCTTTTCTTAGCCAGGCTGAGAATCTTTCAGCACCACTCCCTATATAAGCAATACGCATATCTCATGGGGTGCAATGTCTATTATCATGCATTATGATGCATCAGCAGATGCAATGCTGTGTAAGTTGTTTGTGGAAGGCTAGTGCTTTGGAGTTTAGGGCAGCCAGGAGCAGACTATTGATTTCTGGAGACAGGCTTCACGTCTGTCCGTTTTGTACAGTAGTGCACCAGCAGCAGCAGCAGCAATGCAGCGTAAACTGCTGCAACAGGAGGTGCAGCAATGTTGACAGACATAACAATGGTGGTATTTGGTTTAAGAAAAGCAGCGACACCATTCCAAGATCATTACTCATGCAAATAGAACATTTTGCAAAATATCACACCATACATTGTCTGAAGAACTAAAATCAGCTATTGGTTTCACGCAAAGATCATTTGCAAGCTAAAACCAGCATTAACTAAAGAGGTAAATAAAACTGATTTACAAAGGGGAAATTTTATCAATAACTAGCAGTATAGCCCGGCGTTGTTCAGATGTAATGAAAGCTTTGAATCTAATCCATGGTCTTGGAGCTCAGACTCTTTGGACGTTGACATGAAAGACTAGAAAGCAATAGTTGTTTCCAGTTAAAGCGAAACCGTAGACTGAAAGAAAAATGAATGGATGTAAGTCAAATTTTGATTTCCTGGTATCGATATCAAATAAGTTTTTTCGTCGTAAACTGAATTTTGAAGGCTAAATAAGTCCTCTGAGTAAATGGTATCATGGCTGAGACTAAGAACTGCAATTATACCAGAGCCAAACCCGAAGCAAAAACTAAAATAAAAGTGCTGAAAAAAGACAGACATACAGGCAGATAAACAGATACACACACACAAACATCTTGCCTTTTGTATATATATATTATCAATTTTCTGCACTATTGTAAGAAGTGCAACCTTGAAACTTCTGAATATCGTTTCTTATGTCTTTGTCTATGAGTGTATCAAATTTGATTAATTTCGGACCACTTCTTCTATAACCCGATTTTTTCGATTATCGATTTTCAATATTTATCTGGGGTACCTCGACACAAAACCTAGCTAAGAACACTCACAGATGCTTATAGTACAACTGTGTAAATTTTCAAGAAAATTGGTTCAGCCGTTTTGGAGTCTATAGGTAACGGATACACACACAGACACACACATACACACACAGAGACAAAGTTCCATTCATAAATAAGTTTGAATTTTTTATAAAAAAAACTGAAAGTAAAATACAAACATTAGAAATATAGCAAATATATATATTTGTGAGTCCCTTGAAACTTATTTTCCATTACTTTCTATTTAGCTATCTGGTCATTAGTGGTGCCTTGGATATCGATTCGGAATGACAAATTGGGGAGCTGGGTTCAAATTCCAGTTGAAATCACAGCATTCACTTATGCACAAATACCCTTGGGAAAGGTATTAATCTGTCTCTTCTCTCTATTTATGGGTCAAATAATAGAATGGATTGGGTTTTATAGTCTTGGCTGGCAACCAGTCTACTGCAGAAAGCAATGGCAACCTCCTGCGGGATAATCTTCTGCCTAGTCAGTCATGTCTCCTTCGAGACATGATTGCCCAATGTGTGTATCATGTATGGCACTTAACTGACTGACTGAATGTAATAGTTGGAAAAATACTTAAAGCTGATACTGAGCATAAAGTGGGGGATCGGTTTTCTATTGTTATGAAGTAATAAACTGATCCCCCAATAATTACCACTTAATAATTTAATCTAATACATCTTTTCTCCTATTAGCTATGAGTCAAATAACAGTACAGATTGGGTTTTATAGACTTGGCTGGCAAATAATCTACCAGAGAAAGCAATGGCAACCTATAGCGGATAATCTTCTGCCTAGACAGTCATGTCTCCTTCAAGACATCATTGCCTATGATCGTGTGTATCATGTATGACATTTAACTGACTGGTCAATATCTATCTATGTACAACAATGAACAGCAAAACCCAGAGCTCCCCATTCACTGAGCCTTCCTATCCCACCATACAGTGGCTGCAGATGTCTCTTTAGATCCAAGAGGTCTTGTTTGACACAGAAGAAAATGTTGATAATCATCCCAATACATGGCAATAAGTTCCACCAATAATGACAAAGATCTATCTACGTATCTATCTTTGAATTCAAATTACTTTTGCAGACATCATCTATCTATGTCTGCTCATTATGGACCCATCTATGAGTCTGTCTATAGACTAAAATGGTTTTCACAATCTATATCTATCATTATGGATTTATCTATGGATCTGTCTATGGAGTCAAATGATTTTCACAATCTATATCTATCATTATGGATCTATCTATGGAACTGTCTATAGACTCAAATGTTTTTCACAATCTATATCTATCAATATGGATTTATCAATGAATCTGTCTATAGACTCAAATGATTTTCACAATCTATGTCTATCATTATGGATCTATCTATGTATCTGTCTATAGACTCAAATGATTTTCACAAATTATATCTATCATTATGGATCTATCTTTTGAACTGTCTATAGACTCAAATGATTGTCACAATCTATATTTATCCTTATGGATCTATCTATGGATCTGTCTATGGAGTCAAATGATTTTCACAATCTATATCTATCATTATGGATTTATCAATGAATCTGTCTATAGACTCAAATAATTTTCACAATCTATGTCTATCATTATGGATCTATCTTTTGATCTGTCTATAAACTCAAATAATTTTCATAAACTATATCTATCATTATGGATCTATTTATGTATCTCTCTATGGAGTCAAATGATTTTCACAATCTATGTTTATCATTATGGATCTATCTTTTGAACTGTCTATAGACTCAAATGTTTTTCACAATCTATGTTTATCCTTATGGATAAACCTAGATGGATTATCTATGGATCTGTCTATGGAGTCAAATGATTTTCATAATCTATATCTATCATTATGGATTTATCAATGAATCTGTCTATAGACTCAAATGATTTTCACAATCTATGTCTATCATTATGGATTTATCAATGAATCTGTCTATGGAGTCAAATGATTTTCATAATCTATATCTATCATTATGGATTTATCAATGAATCTGTCTATAGACTCAAATGATTTTCACAATCTATATCTATCATTATGGATCTATCTATGGATCTGTCCATAAATTCAAATGACTTTTCTATATAAATTCATTTGAATTCATATTTGGAATCATCTCTCTGAACTTGCTCCATCTTACTCTCACTTTTTAAAATCATTTCTACATAATTTAGAAAGGAAACATTTTGGTATTGTTCTCCTTACTCTCCTGATCGGGCATCATTTGACTATGACTGTTTTAGATTACTGTAAAATTTTTAAAAAGGAAAATCTTTATTAGTTGGGAAGAGTCTAAAACGGATACAGTGTGTTTCTTTGCCTTAAAAGCTAAAGAATTTTATGCTTGCAGGATCAACTGATTTCAAAACATTGCCATTACTTTGAAAATAAATTTGCTACCTCTTATGACATTTTGGCAAAATAGTATTTAAATTGGTTTGTTCTTACTTGTAAACTTGAATCGGATGTGTGTTGTGGTACAGTGGATATCGGCTCGGAACGAGAAACCGGGGAGCCGAGTTCGAATTCCAGTCAAATCCATTGTATTCACTTACGCGCAAATACCCTTGGGAAAGGTATTAATCCGTCTCTTCCTTCCAGTTATGGGTTAAATAGCAGGACAGATTGGGTTCTATAGTCTTGGTCGGCAACCAGTCTACCGCAGAAAGCAATGGCAACCTACTGCGGGATAATCTTCTGCCCAGTCAGTCGTGTCTCTTTTGAGACATGATCGCACAAGCGTGTATCACGTATGGCACTTTAACTGACTGGAACTTGAATCCTTATATTGCCATAAAAAAAATGACAATTTTTTCTGAATATGAAAAAATTTAAGTTGATACTATTCTTTCTTATCTTGAACAGATTTGTTTAAATAAATTTAGTCAAAAAACAACAATCTAAAAATTAAGTTCACACTTGTAAAGGTCAAAGTTTATGTTACAAGATGTCATAAGTACGTGTAGAGTAATATTATGATGCAAGATTGTGACTGAAGAGGTTTCTTGTCAGAAGTCCACTTTCTTAGGGGACCCAGGCACATGTGCTTATATGGATTTATGAATGTTTCCCACCACCTTTGTGAGAATCATTATACACTCCACCCTACCTTCTTGTCCAACCTGTAAAGTGTTTGCACTATATCCAGCAAATGTATATTGTTTATTTATTTATATATACATGTACCTACTTCAGAGAATGTTCCTTCTTCAGGTGAAAGTAGACAGGTAAGAGAAGAGAGAAAGAATTTTGATCAAACGATATCAGAAAAGAGTTACATTATTATTTTATATATATATATATATATATATATATATATATATATATATATATATTGTACAAGGTAAAAGAAATTATGTGTATAATATTTTTATATGAGATTTGAAAGAAAGAATAAACAATATATTTTCAGCAACCTTGAATATTTGAACCCTTACATATTAGCACTAAAATATTTGTTTGTTACCATTAGAAATTGCTATTAGACAACTACCAAGTCTTTATTTTGGTAAATAAAATAAAATTTATTAATATATTCCCTGCTTCATTGAATATTTGAATCCTTACATAATGCAATCAATGTTTTTGTTTGTTACCATTAGAAATTGCTATGGAAAACTAGTTAGGCTTCATTTTGGTAAATAAGATTAAATTTATTAATATATTCCCTGTTTCACTGGATATTTAAATCCTTACATAATGCAATCAATGTTTTTGTTTGTTACCATAAGAAATTGCTATGGAACGCTAGCTAGGCTTTATTTTGGTGAATAAGATTAAATTTATTAATATATTCCCTGTTTCACTGGATATTTAAATCCTTACATAATGCAATCAATGTTTTTGTTTGTTACCATAAGAAATTGCTATGAAACGCGAGCTAGGCTTTATTTTGGTAAATAAAAATAAATTTATTAATATATTCCCTGTTTCACTGGATATTTAAATCCTTACATAATACCATTAATGTTTTTGTTTGTTACCATTAGAAAATGTTATGGAAGATGACTTAGGCCTTATTTTGGTAAATAAAATGTGGCTCCTTGCTGTCTTTTCTACAACCCACGTCTATTGTACAGGCGTAGAGGCTCATCCCTTGTTCCCTGTTTAGGATGTGGTTTCCGGCTTCCTCTTTTCCGAATCTTTTCACTCTCACGTAGCCCCCTGCACATCAGTGGTGTTACCACCTTGCTCGGGGTGATATGATTAAAAAAAAAAAAAAAAAAAGATACTTTCCTGGCAACCTTTGGTGTCCCAACCATATGAATTTAAATTTCTGTCATGGGGTATTTAATTATTTACACTATTTACAATGTTTGAACTGTTGTCCTCATCCTTGTTGACAAATTTACGTTCCTTTGGTTGTACGCTTTGACCTTTTTAATTCTTATTATTATGACTTTGAATAAATCCTGTGTTTTATCATATTTCAGGATCCAGGTTGATGTTTCTTATTTTGACGTAAATACTCTTCAAGGGTACTTTAAAGATAATAAGTACCTTGTTGTTTTTCTTTCTTCTGTCTTATCCATTCTTGCTTTTTTTGTTTCATCTCTATCAGAACCAAGAATAAACAAAGGAGGTGTGCCCAAGTTCTTTGTGTATAAACACACCTGGAAATATCAAAATAGTTACCTACTGTCTATCTCTCCTCTAACCCCTTTACCCCACTTCAAGTGGTTTGACCCTAGATTCTTAATGAAGCAATGAGTGCAACATTGTTTAATCTATGTAGTGTCTTATTTGCCAAGTTAGAACAAATTGGGGAGCTGAGTTAGAATTCCAGTTGAATTCATTGCATTCACTTAAGCACAAATGCCCTTCCAAAAGGTATCAATCCATCTCTTCCCTCCAGTTATGGGTTAAATAATAGAACAGATTGGGTTCTATAGCCTTGGCTGGCAACCAGTCTACTACAGAAAGCAATGGCAACCTACTGCGGGATAATCTTCTGCCCAGTCAGTCAGATCTCTTTCGAGACACGATCGCCCAAGCGTTTATCATGCATGGCACTTAATTGACTGACTGAATGTAATAGTTGGAAAAGTACTTAAAGCTGATACTGAGCATAAAGTGGAGGATCGGTTTTCTATTGTTATGAAGTAATAAACTGATCCCTTACTAATTACTACTTAATAATATAATCTAATAATTTTTTCTCCTTCTAGTTATGAGTTAAATAACAGAACAGATTGGGTTCTATAGCCTTGGCTGCCAACCAGTCTACCACAGAAAGTAATGGCAACCTACTGCGGGATAATCTGCCCAGTCAGCCATGTCTCTTTCGAGACATGATTGCCCATCAACATGTGTTTCACATATGGCACTTAACTGACTGACAGAATGTAATAGTTGGAAATATACTTAAAGCTGATACTGGGCATAAAGTGGGGGATGGGTTTTCTATTGTTATTAAGTAATAAACTGATCCCCTACTAATTACTACTTAATAATATAATCTAATACATATTTTCTCCCTTTAGCTATGAGTCAAATAACAGGACAAATTGGGTTCTATAGCCTTGGCTGGCAATTAGTCTACTGCAGAAAGCAATGGCAGCCTACTGTGGGATAATCTTCTGCCCAGTCAGTCATGTCTCTTTTGAGACATGATCGCCTAAAGTGTGTATCATGTATGGCACTTAACTGACTGAGTATCTTATTTATTGTTTTTCATTATTTAGTATTCAAAGCAGAGACTGGTACAAGGTCATTGGTAGGGATCATCTAATGAGAGAGAAACACTTTCAAATCAGTCTGCTTGTTAACCAGTACCCTACAAATGTGGCTTGCTAAAGTTTTTAACAAAATGAAGAACCAAACAAATTACAAATTTGAGACACAAAAATTGAATGAGTACAACAATTTAAATACCCAGGAAGAGTTTTGGCAGAAGATGGAAAATGTAATACTAATATTTAAAAACTTATTGGGATAGCAAAACATGCTTTTCAAAAGCTAAGCAAAGTATTAAGAAATATAAACATTTTGTTGGAAACAAAGATAAGAGTACAATGTAAAATTAATCCTCCTATATGGCAGTGAATGCTGGACAATTTCCTCACAGATGAAGAGGAGACTTGAAGCAAGAGAAACAAAGAAAAGAGTGCTGAACTGCTATGTAATATCAATCCTCCTATATGGCAGTGAATGCTGGACAATTTCCTCATAGATGAAGAGGAGACTTGAAACAAGAGAAACAAAGAAAAGAGTGCTGAACTGCTATGTAATATCAATCCTCCTATATGGCAGTGAATAATGGACAATTTTCTCACAGATGAAGAGGAGACTTGAAGCAAGAGAAACAAAGAAAAGTGTGCTGAACTGCTATGTAATATCAATCCTCCTATATGGCAGTGAATGCTGGACAATTTCCTCATAGATGAAGAGGAGACTTGAAACAAGAGAAACAAAGAAAAGAGTGCTGAACTGCTATGTAATATCAATCCTCCTATATGGCAGTGAATAATGGACAATTTCCTCACAGATGAAGAGGAGACTTGAAGCAAGAGAAACAAAGAAAAGAGTGCTGAACTGCTATGTAATATCAATCCTCCTATATGGCAGTGAATGCTGGACAATTTCCTCATAGATGAAGAGGAGACTTGAAACAAGAGAAACAAAGAAAAGAGTGCTGAACTGCTATGTAATATCAATCCTCCTATATGGCAGTGAATAATGGACAATTTTCTCACAGATGAAGAGGAGACTTGAAGCAAGAGAAACAAAGAAAAGAGTGCTGAACTGCTATGTAATATCAATCCTCCTATATGGCAGTGAATAATGGACAATTTCCTCACAGATGAAGAGGAGACTTGAAGCAAGAGAAACAAAGAAAAGAGTGCTGAATGCTATGTAATATCAATCCTCTTATATGGCAGTGAATGCTGGACAATTTCCTCACAGATGAAGAGGAGACTTGAAGCAAGAGAAACAAAGAAAAGAGTGCTGAAATGCTATGTAATATCAATCCTCCTATATGGCAGTGAATGCTGGACAATTTCCTCACAGATGAAGAGGAGACTTGAAGCAAGAGAAACAAAGAAAAGAGTGCTGAAATGCTATGTAATATCAATCCTCCTATATGGCAGTGAATGCTGGACAATTTCCTCACAGATGAAGAGGAGACTTGAAGCAAGAGAAACAAAGAAAAGAGTGCTGAAATGCTATGTAATATCAATCCTTTCTATATGGCAGTGAATAATGGACAATTTCCTCACAGATGAAGAGGAGACTTGAAGCAAGAGAAACAAAGAAAAAGTTTTGAACTGCTATGTAATATCAATCCTTCTATACGGAAGTGAATACTGGACAATTTTCTTTACAGAAATGTGGTTCTACAGAAGGATGCTGAGAATACCATAGACTGAATATATGAATAACAACAAAGTTTTAGACAAATGGAAACAAAAAGTACACTTCTGCTTAGCATCAGGAAGAAACAGTTGAAATTGCTAGGGCACATAATGAGGAAAGAAGACTTTGAAAATTTGATACTCACGGGACAGACTGAATGTAAGTGGGTCAAAATAAAGCACTGAACAACATAGCTAGTGAGCTTGAGTTAATGGACACATAATAAACAATATGAGAAACCGAGGAGCCGAGTTCGAATTCCAGTTGAATCCATTGCATTCACTTATTTGCAAATACCCTTGGGAAAGGTATTAATCTGTCTCTTCCCTCCAGTTATGGGTCAAATAGCAGGACAGATTGGGTTCTACAGCCTTGGTCGGCAACCAGTCTACCACAGGTTCATTCAGGTGGGGTGGATAATTATAGCCCTGCAAAATTTCCTATCCTTTAGCTTTAAATATTGTTTCTCTTTTTACGATTTCTTCTAGTTCATGTTTTGCCACTAGTTCTGGTTTGATTATAGCAGCGTAAATTCCAGTCAGTATTTAGATGGGACACTGGTTCGGGATACTGAATAAATAGACTTTTACAATCCAAAATATGTTTCATCTTTAAATAACCAACTAAGGAAATTAAACAGACAGACTTTGTCACTTTTTTATTATGTTTTTCTAATTTTCAAGTTTATTTTATTATTGTTCTGTTCAAGGACTTTTGACAATTGAAAAATAAATAATATTTGACATTGTTTCATTTAAGAAATTTAACCAACTTAAAACTATTACCAGTTTGTATAGCAAGAGAAAGAAGATAAAAAAATGCAATTCAAAAAAGAATAATATTAGAAATGTCACAATTCAATCAACTTATGAATATTACTAGCTGGTGCAAAAGCAAGATAAATAAGATGAAAAAGTACTATTCAAATAGAAATAATATTTTACATTGCTTCATGTAATACATTCAACCAACATAAGGCTATTAATAATTGGTGTAAAAGACCCTATTCAAAAATGAATAATATTTGAGAATGGTTCATGTAATAAATTCAACCACCTTAAGACTATTAAAAATTATTGTAAAAACAAGATAAATAAGATGAAAAAATACTATTCAAAAATAAATAATATTTGAGAATTGTTCATGTAATAAATTCAATCACTTTACGATTATTAATAACTTGTGTAAAAACAAGATAAATAGGTGGAAAAAGCTGCTTATTCAAAAATGAATTATATTTTAGAGTGTTTCATGTGATAAATTCAATCAACTTAAGACCATTACTAATTATAAAAGCAAAAAAAAAAAAGTTGAAAAAGACACTATAAAAAATAAATAATATTTGAGAATGGTTCATGTAATAAATTCAACCACCTTAAGACAATAATTGGTGTAAAAGTCAGAGAAATAAGACAAAAAGACACTATTCAAAAATGAATACTATTACTAATTATTGTAAAACCAAAAAAAAAAAAAGATGAAGAAAACACTATTAAAAATGAATAATATTTGACAATGCTTGATGTTTGTAAATTAGGCAGCTTAAGACTATTATATCTACTATTAGGTGCAATACTTAAAAAATAAAAGAAAAGAAAGATGAGAAAAAATTAATATGAATGACTTGGTCAGTGTTATAACAAAAACAGTGAATAAGAAAAGAATTTAACATACCATATTTGTTGCATGAAGTTGAACTGCTCAAAGTGTTATAATTTACACTTAAATCATGACAATTATGTAAGTGGTTTGTATGGGAGAAGATAAAATTATTATTTTATGAATAAATAGATAACATTTACCCATAACCGCACACCCATACACGCTTATTCTCTCACACACACACACACACTTATTCACACATGTCAACACACTTTTTCATCCCCCCACTTCTGATAGGACCTGTCATTCAAAAAGTATATAAAAAATAGTTTTTAATCAAGTATGAGAAAATAATAGTGAGTAAAATTTGCATTAATATAAGATTCTAATTGGACATAAACTGGGGGATCAGTTTTCTATTGTTATTAAGTAATAAACTGATCCCCCACAATTAATTATAATAATAATTATGAGACATGGTTAAACTGCTATGAATTTAAGATTTTAAAGTGGGGATCGGGTTTATATCGCTATTCAAATTAAATTTATCTCCTTTCGAATAACGACATAATAATTGATATTTTTTACTCATTTCATCCCAAACAAGAGGGGACCACCACTAATTTGCAGTGAAAGAAAAGACTGGTTACAGGGGCATTGAAGAAAGGATAAAAGATGAAATTGATTCACGAAGATAGAAGATGGCAGTCAATATTGCATTTAAATTTTTGAAGATTATTCCTATCAGGGAAGAAAGTAAACGGAAGGGAGTTATACAGGTGGGGAGAGTGAGAAAAGAAACTGTTAGAATAGAAACGGTAAAAATGTGGGACCTAAATGCCAATCTAGTATCATGCTTAAATTCCTGTGGTCGAGCCACCAGGAAAAAATGCTTGTCAGAGCAGTTGTCATAAAAATAATTGACAGAGGGAAACCATGTCATGTCGGTGAGAAAGTGACTGAAGATGAGATGCCAAGTCAGGACCAATAACATTGCAGATCCTTCTTTGGATTTTGTTGAGAAGCTTGAGATGAATAGCAGGAGCACTTGACCAGATAAAAAAACAAAAAATCAAAAAAACAAAACAAAAAAAAACAAAAACAAAAACAAATATCGTTTTCTTTTCTGTCTTCCCTTCCCTCTCATTGTAACCCCCTGCGCGCCAGTGGCAGTACTGCCTTGCTTGGGATGAAACAATTATTAAAAAGAAAGAAAAAAACCTTGTTTCAGTGGTTTTATTGCCTTTGTTGGGGTGAAATGTTTAAAAATATGCTAAAATTCTGGAATGTGAAATTGGTTTGATAATGGATTTGATAAAAGTTTCTGGTGACCTACTTCCTACTGGGGCAAACTTGACCAACTTTGGAAATTTGGCCCATTAGATTAATGCAAAGTGTAGAAAAGTAAGCATTCTAAAACCTATCTGCTCAGTACATAAATATTGTATGCATGCTTGTTTGTATATTTTCTATACTGTATGAAAACACACTTAATATACACAGGTAACATAAACAAATATATTCATGATCAAATTGTTCTTTCAATTTATACACTGAACATATTTTAACAAGGAACTCCCTTCCTCATGCCTGCTTCTCTGATAGCTACAATCTCTAAAAGTTTAACTGTAACGTCAATTGCCATCTTCTATCTCTTTGACTCCCACCTCTCTCTTATTCTCTATACAACATCACCTGTCCAGTTTTCTTTTCTGTTTTCCCTCTTTGCTCATTGTAACCCCCTGTGCACCAGTGGCAGTACTGCCTTGCTTGGGGTGAAAAAAATTATAAAAAAAGAAGCATAATGTAAAGATATAATATAAAAATATAAGGCATACTATAAAGGTATAAAAGCTTTAATATAATGTTGTAATAAGGCAAAATGTAAATCTATAACAAAGTATATGGAAAAACTATTATAAGACATAATAAAACTATAATAAGGCACAATGGAAATATAGAATAAGACATAATGGAAAGATATAAAAGGCATAATATAATACTATCATAAGGCATAATAAAACTATAATAAGGCACAATGGAAATATAGAATAAGACATAATGGAAAGATATAAAAGGCATAATATAATACTATCATAAGGCATAATATAAATCTACTAGCAGTATAGCCCGGCGTTGCTCGGGTGTAATGAAAGCTTTAAAAATAATCCTTGGTTCTGGAGCTCAGACTCAGCCTAAAGAATATTTGTGTGAAGTTTGGTGAGAATCGGATAAAAATTGTGGATTTGTATAAAGGACATAGACAGATAAACAGACACACAAAACATCTTGCTTTTATATATATATATTATCGATTTTCTGTAGTATTGTAAGAACTGCAACCTTGAAACTTCTGAATATCGTTTCTTATGTCTTTGTCTATGAGTGTATCAAATTTGATTAAAATCGGACCACTCCTTCTATAACCCGATTTTTTCGATTTTCGATATTTATCGGGGGTACCTCGACACAAAACCTAGTTCAGAACACTCGCAGACGCTTACAATATAACTGTGTAAATTTTCAGGAAAATCGGTTCAGCCGTTTCGGAGTCTATATGTAACGGATACACACACACACACACACACACACACACACACACACACACACACACAAAGTTTCATTTATAAATAAGTTTAGATAATATGGTATGAGGTAAATCTATAATAAGACGGAATATAAAACTAGAAGGCACAGTGAAAAATTATAAGGCCTCATGTAATTTTATAAAAGCATAATGCAAAAATACAATAAGGCATACTGTAAATCTATAATGAAGAATAATGTAAACTATAATAAGGCATAATGTAAAATTATAATAAGACAATGTAAATCTATAATCTGGATGAATGTAAATGTAGAATAAAGCGTGATGTAAATGTATAAAAGACATAATATAAAAATATAGCAAGGCATAATGCAAAACTATAATAAAGCGTAATGTAAAATTATAATAAGGCATAATGTAAATCAAGAATAATGTAAAAAATAAAAATAAAAGGCATAATATAAAAATATAATGATGTATAATATAATGTATATTATAAGGCATAATATTTTTTTAATCGTATCACCCCGAGCAAGACGGTAACGCCACTGATGTGCAGGGGGCTACCTAATAGTGAAAGGATTAGAAAAGAGAAAGCCAGAAACTACATCCTAAACAGGGAACAAAGTATGAGCCTCTTAACCTGTTCAATAGACGTGGGTGGAGTGTGAACCGGGCGATAGATCTATATATAATGTATATAATAAGGCATAATGTAACGCTATATAATATAACGTATATCATAAGGCATAATATAAATATAATGTATATTATAAGGCATAATATAAATCTATATAAGATAATGTAGATTATAAGTCATAATATAATCATAATGTATATTATAAGGCATAATATAATATAATATAATGTATATTATAAGGCATAATATAAATCTATATAATATAATGTAAATTATAAGGCATAATATAATCGTAATGTATATTATAAGACATAATATAATGTATATTATAAGGCATAATATAACTCTATATAATATAATGTATATTATAAGGCATAATATAAATATATATAATATAACGTATATCATAAGGCACAATATAAACATAATGTATATTAAAAGGCATAATATAATATAATGTATATTATAAGGCATAATATTAATCTATATAATATAATGTAGATTATAAAGCATAATATAATCATAATGTATATTATAAGGCATAATATAATATAATGTACATTATAAGGCATAATATAAATCTATATAATATAATGTATATTATAAGGCATAATATTAATCTATATAATATAATGTAGATTATAAAGCATAATATAATCATAATGTATATTATAAGGCATAATATAATGTATATTATAAGGCATAATATTAATCTATATAATATAATGTAGATTATAAAGCATAATATAATCATAATGTATATTATAAGGCATAATATAATATAATGTATATTATAAGGCATAATATAAATCTATATAATATAATGTATATTATAAGGCATAATATAAATCTATATAATATAATGTATATTATAAGGCATAATATTAATCTATATAATATAATGTAGATTATAAAGCATAATATAATCATAATGTATATTATAAGGCATAATATAATATAATGTATATTATAAGGCATAATATAAATCTATATAATATAATGTATATTATAAGGCATAATATTAATCTATATAATATAATGTAGATTATAAAGCATAATATAATCGTAATGTATATTATAAGACATAATATAATATAATGTATATTATAAGGCATAATATAAATCTATATAATATAATGTATATTATAAGGCATAATATTAATCTATATAATATAATGTAGATTATAAAGCATAATATAATCATAATGTATATTATAAGGCATAATATAATATAATGTATATTATAAGGCATAATATAAATCTATATAATATAATGTATCTTATAATGCATAATATAAATCTATATAATATAATGTAGATTATAAAGCATAATATAATCATAATGTATATTATAAGGCATAATATAATATAATGTATATTATAAGGCATAATATAAATCTATATAATATAATGTATATTATAAGGCATAATATTAATCTATATAATATAATGTAGATTATAAAGCATAATATAATCCTAATGTATATTATAAGGCATAATATAATATAATGTATATTATAAGGCATAATATAAATCTATATAATATAATGTAGATTATAAGGCATAATATAATCATAATGTATATTATAAGGCATAATATAAATCTATATAATATAATGTAGATTATAAAGCATAATATAATCATAATGTATATTATAAGGCATAATATAAAATAATGTATCTTATAATGCATAATATAAATCTATATAATATAATGTAGATTATAAGGCATAATATAACCACAATGTATATTATAAGGCATAATATAAATCTATATAATATAACGGATATTATAAGGCATAATATAATATAATGTATATTATAAGGCATAATATAAATCTATATAATATAACGGATATTATAAGGCATAATATAATATAATGTATATTATAAGCCATAATATAAATCTATATGATATAATGTAAATCTATAAGGCATAATATAAATTTATAATAAGACATCATTTAAATCTAAGATAAGGCAATTGGGTAAAGTTTAACCATTCTCCCTGCAAAAAATTGTCTGCCAAAAATACATTTGTTGTCTTGAAACCACTTATTGCCTTGCATCAAAAATACTATTTATTAACCAATAGTTTACAAGAATCCTTAAGAAAAATTTTGGTTTAAAATGCAAAATATATTTAAAACAATATCAAAAACATCTCGCTATCTGAGAGGCACTGTATAACAAACAATTCGCTGCTACCATCAACCCTACTTTATTTAACAGTGGAAATGGAGTTTTTAATTATTATTATTTTTTTTTTTAAATAGAAAGAGGCTCACACAATTTCCTGTTGCGTGCGTCATGTAATAGCCTTTAAGGAAAAATTCTTTTATAAGCACAAAATAAATTAATTTACAGTCAAAACATGAGGATAAAATAACAACATCGGAAACATAATAACATTCTGGAGAATGGCTAGTGAAGTGGCTGAAAGTGCTGGGAAGTTAATAATTATGGAACATTTTTACATTCCTTATGTCCATCAAAAAATAAAGAAGGCTAGAAAAATTAAATCAAAAATTTAGAAAAAATTTAGTTGGTCGTGTTTAACGAAACATGTTTAAATGAAAGATTAGGACAGGAATTATAGGGGCCCTTGACAAAACCCAACGGAGAATCTGTAATGTGTTCGATCCCTACTTGGCAGCTCAGATACAGTCACTTTCTCATCGGCGCAATGTGGCTTCATTGTGTCTCTTCTACAAACACTTTCACGGCTTCTGCTCCAACGAACATAGCTCACTGGTGCCCACTATGTATGAATATACTTGAGTAACAATATTAGCAAATAGGTCCCACCCTTTTACTGTGAAACCAATAAAATGTAAACACAACTTCTACTCTCATAGCTTCTTTTCTCGCTCTTCCCGCCTGTGGAATTCCCTTCCATTTACTTGCTTCCCCGACAGTTACAATCTCCAAAAATTAAAATGTAAAGTCAATAGTCATCTCCTATCTCACTAACCTGGATCCTCTCTCTCATGCTCCTTTCTCCGTCCACTCCACTCTCATCAATATTCTCATCCTTCTCTTACCCACTTCCTGACTCCTCCTATAACCTGTTACTCTTTCTCATTACTTTCCTTCCTATGTAACCCCTTGCACACCAGTGGCAGTAAACTGCCTTTCTTGGGACGATTTGATTATATATATATATATTCATTTAGATAGATGTGAGTTTGTGACTCTGTGTTTCACACTCTTGTAATCGTCAGGCAAACTGATTAATTTAAAAAAAATATTGGATATATTTAGGGCTGCGTATTTTGTTGTATTTTTGTAGAAGTGAGAGGAAAAGTGGGAGGAAAATTTGTGGATTATAAATAACATTTCAAGTAATATTATTTTAATCAACTTCACCTAAAACAAGGCGAAATCGCCACAATTACACAGGGAGTTAGAGGGAGAGAAATTATTGAAGAAAGGATAAAAATCCCGCGCATATATAATATATAAATAATATCATATATATAACAAATTGCATATATTTTCCCCGACGAGCTGTTAAGCGAAACAGTGGTAGGTTATTGGCTTACTCTTAGATTTTCGATTTTGTTTGCTCTTCTTTCGCTTTGAGTGCTTTGTGTGCTCTGCTTTCGTATTGAGCTCTTTATTGTTAAGGTTTTCGTCTTGGGTTTTTTTCTTTCTCACGAATGCTTGACTTTTGGTTCAGGTATTTCGTTTGTTTCTTTTTTTCTTCCCCTTCTTTTCCCTGCGGCTTAGTTCCCCGTGGGTTTCAAGACGATCTCAGTTGTAGTTTAATCATTGGTAATCTTGATAGAATTAGTTCTGTTGTTATTGGTATTATAACTATAATTAATATTAATATATATATATATATATATTAGAGAAAATTTTCAAAATTCAAAGGTGTCGGATGTACATTTCGACATAGGATCTCTAATAGAGATTCTACGTCACGTCAGCGACATTGTTTTTTCCAAATGGCGAAGGCCCTGGGGTAGAGTGTGGAGGGGTTTTAGGTTAACAACGGTCACAAAGTAGAAAAGGACAGAGCTGGTAGTCGCGGTGTTACAGGATGTTGAAACGGTATATTTAGGAAGGGGAGGAATAGGAGTTCATATTTTATAAAGATAGACAACTAAATGAGTTAAATTACTTTTTTAAGGTTAAGATTTTGGGCTGTTTGAAGAGGTGTATTTAGGCGGGAAGGAATGGGTTTTAATATAAGATTTTAAAAATTTTTATTTTTCAGAAACACACACATACATATATATATGTGTGTGCGTGTGTGCGTGCGTGTGTGTGTGTGCGTGTGTGAGTGTGTGTGTGTGTGTGTGTGTGTCCCTTTCCTTTCTTACTTGCGTCTGGGTAGTTGAACAAGACGAGACAAGAAGAACTGGGGTTGCTTGTAACGAAGCACTTGACTAAGTCTTAAGGTCAGCTACAATTGATAAAACTTAATTTTCCCACACTGATCCCATGAAATACTTTGCCATTTGAAAACAGAGTCAGTATTGACGCAGGTAGAAATATTGTTGGGTAAATAGCCTCGTTCTCTCTCTCACACCCCCTATCTCAGAGTGTTCATCACTAGCTTTCAGCCACACTATCTGTCTATATTATCTATCTATATACAGGGTGCACCAAAAATACTTTTACAAACTTGTTTGAGAGAATACATGCTGCCTAGACATGTTTTATTTCATACGGCACAAAACAGTAAACACTTTATTCAAACATTGGAAAAATATAATAAACAAAATCAAAGTTTGAGTTATGTATTTTTTTAAAATCGTATCACCCCGAGCAAGGCGGTAACGCCACTGATGTGCAGGGGGCTACGTAATAGTGAAAAGATTGGAAAAGAGAAAGCCGGAAACCACATCCTAAACAGGGAACAAGGGATGAGCCTCTTAACCTGTTTAATAGACGTGGGTGGAGTGTGAACCGGGCGATAGATAGATAGATCTATCTACTCCAATTGAAAAAAAAAAGTGAGAAGATTGGAAAAGAGAAAGCCGGAAACCACATCCTAAACAGGGAACAAGGGATGAGCCTCTTAACCTGTTTAATAGACGTGGGTGGAGTGTGAACCGGGCGATAGATAGATAGATCTATCTACTCCAATTGAAAAAAAAAAAAAGTGAGAAGATTGGAAAAGAGAAAGCCGGAAACCACATCCTAAACAGGGAACAAGGATGAACCTCTTCACCTGTTCAATAGACGTGGGTGGAGTGTGAACCGGGTGATAGACAGATAGATCTATCTACTCCAATTGAAAAAAACAACAACAAACAAACAAAAAAAAAAAACAAAGTGAAAAGATTGGAAAAGAGAAAGCCGGAAACCACATCCTAAACAGGGAACAAGGGAAGACCCTCTTAACCTGTTCAATAGACGTGGGTGGAGTGTGAACCTGGCGATAGATAGATCTATCTACTCAAATTAATAACATCATAACAACCACTGTGGATTATTTAACGCCAAAATGCAGGGTTTTAAGGTATTTTTTCTAATTTTCGGTTATAAAGAGAAGGTTGAATTAGTCAGATTTTAATAAACTTTGAGTCAAATCACAGGAACTAACAAACGTTTATATCCACTCTGTCATGTGTCCTTTAGAGTTGTGAGTTCAATACTAGGCTACAACAGTTGCGAACAAGTAACTTACAAGATTAGAGGGAGATAATCCATGACTACCAGAAGAAGCTCTACGCAAGGAATGAAGATGATACACCCCAGTGATTGTAATAAAGGGTTTGGTTCAAAATTCCTAGCACCTGAAGAAGGCCGAAGCGTACAACAGCCCAAACCTTGTACAAATGGCAACAAAGATGAGGACAATCGTTAGAATAATGTAAATACTGTAAATACCTCATCTCAGAAATATAAACAAATACTAAAGTTTACTCGCGTGTGCAGCCCGGTATATGAAATAAACGAAGCTTAAAATAAACAGAGCGTCTACTTAAATGTGGGCATCCACTATAAATAACATTTCAAGTAATATTTTTTTAATCAATTTCAGCTAAAACAAGGCGGGATCACCACAATTAAACAGGGAGTTAGAGAGAGAGAAATGATTAGGTACATGGAGTATTGAAGAAAGGATAAAAGATGAATGGGATTCAAGAAGATAGAAGATAGCGATTGACGCTGCATTGAAATGTTTCGAATATTGTAGCTATCAGGGAAGAGAAAAGACTGGGTACATGGGGTATTGAAGAAAGGATAAAGCATGAATGGGATTCAAGAAGATAGTAAGTGGCAATTGACACAGCATTTAAATTTTGGGAGATTGTAGCTATTAGGACAATAAGTAATCAGAAAGGAGTTCCATAGGTGTGAAGTGCGAGAAAAGAAACTGTTGGAGTAGAAGTTATATTTAGCTGTTTCAGCAGTAAAAGGGCGCAACCTAGATGCCATGCTTAATTTCATGTATTCGGGACACCAGGGAAAAAAAGATCTTCAGAGGAGTTGCCAATAAAATATTTATAGAAAAAGATGGTCGAAAGTCACGTCATATTGGCAAGAAAGCGGCTGAAGTCGAGATGCCAAGTCAGTACCGATTATATTGCAGATCCTTCTTTAGGTTTTGTTGAGAACCCTGAGATGAATAATAGGAGTACCGGACCTTACATGTGTGTTTGTGTTTGCATTTATGTCGAGGCTACCTGTTTAATAACTTAAAAAAAAAAAAACAAAAACAAAAAAAACAAAAAACAACAACAATATCTCACAGGGTTGAGAATATGAGCCATTCAATACGTGATACACGCTTTTGGCGATCATGTCTCGAAAATGACATGACTGATTGGGTAGAAGATTTTCTCGCAGTAGGTTGCTATTACTTTTTGCGGTAGACTGGTTGCCGACCAAGGCTATAGAACCCAATCTGGCCTATTATTTAACCCATAATTGGAGGGAAGAGACAGATTAATACCTTTTTCAAGTGTCCCGTTATTTGACTCATAGCTAAAGGGAGAAAATATGAAATAGATTATATTATTATGTAGTAATTACTGGAGGATCAGTTTATTACTTCAAAGCAATAGAAAACTGATACCCCAGTATCAGATTTAAGTATGTTTCCAACTATTACATTCAGTCAGTTGGGCGATAATTGTCTTTTTCGAGACATGACTCACTGGGCAGAAGATTATCTCGCAGTAGGGTTCCATTGCTTTCTGAGGTACACTGGTTGCCAGCCAAGGCTATAGAACCCAATCAGTCCTATTATTTAACCCATAACTGGAGGGAAGAGGCAGATTAATACCTTTTTCAAGTGTATTTGCGCATAAGTGAATGCAAGGAATTCAAGTGGAATTCGAACTCGGCTCCTCGATTTCTTGTTCCAAGACGGTATCCACTGCACCACAACGCACATCGTAGAGAATATACGATACAGAAATGATGGCAACTAAAGAATGCACCAATTGGCATTTTAATAAAAAAAAAAGTATACAACGTAGTATTGCTGTAGTTGTTATGTACAAAACAAATTCTTGGCAAAGACGTCGAAAGAGAGTTAATTCTTCCCTATGTTCATTTGATGGCCCTGCGTAATTCAAAGACAATGTGGAATTCTTCCTCTTTTTTTAGGTTGGTGTGGAACGAATTACGAAATACAAAAAAAAAAAAAAAAAAAAGAAAAAAATGGTACAAGGGTAAAATCTGGATTATTCCCCCTCTCTTCTTTCATTCCTCCATTAATATAAAGGTGAGACGTAAATAGAAATATTGACAACAAACTTATATATATATATATATATATATATATATAGAGAGAGAGAGAGAGAGAGAGATAAAATAAAGAAAATAAAGAAAAAATATAAATATTAGTATCTCTTTCTTTATTTTCTTTATTCTCTCTCTCTCTCTCTCTATATATATATATTATTATTATCTTTTTCTTTATTTTCTTTATTCTCTCACTCTCTTCCATATATATATATATATATATATATATATATATATATATATATATATATATATAGTTTGTTTTTTTTAATCATATCACCCCGAGCAAGGCGGTAACGCCACTGATATGCAGGGGGCTACATAAGAGTGAAAAGATTGGAAAAGAGAAAGCCGGAAACCACATCGGGATGAGCCTCTTCATCCGTTCAATAGACGTGGGTGGAGTGTGAACCGAGCGATAGTTTAGTCTATCTACTCCAATTGAAAAAGAAAAAAAACAAAAAACAAAAGAGGAAAAGGATGGAAAAGAGTAAAAGATTGGAAAAGAGAAAGCCCGAAACCACATCCTAAACAGGAAACAAAGGATGAGCCTCTTCACCCGTTCAATAGATGTGGGTGGAGTGTGAACCGGGCGATAGTTTAGTCTACTCCAATTAGTCTATCTACTCCAATTTATATATATATATATATATATATATATATATATATATATATATATATATATATATGGAGGAATTGTAAACTTTGAAAAAACAGTAGCTACTCTATCATCTACGCATCGTTCATTCAGTAATGAATTATAACGCTCTAACTACTGGCGTATATATACATGCTATATCACACGCTAAAAGTCGGCCTCTTTCTACTGAATGCCCATAGCTGAGAAGTGGATTCGCCGACTGACGCCAATTCGGTTTCAATCCTGGGTAAAAGCAATCGGATGTCTAACCGTACTGATGAGCTGTGATATAGCAAAAAACATCTGCCTGCGGATTACTATATTATTGTGGACTCTCCCGTCGCTTTCGACGTATGAGCGTCTAACACAGTTAGACAACCACACAAAAAATTGTTTAAAGTGGTGAAGGCTTGTGTAGCACCATCCACACTTTTTGGAACTGCTGATAACAAATATATATATATATATATATATATAGGAAAAACTACTAAAAAGTTGTAAGTTTAAAAATGTATTTTTTTGACAGTATTTATTTATTTCTATTATTGTATATATATATATTTGATATTTCAGACCGACCTCGGCCTTTCATCAGAAACAAAACAAATGATTTTAAAAGTTAAACTAGAAGCATCCGTCGCGAGAGCGCTCGTCGAGAGATTGTTTACATCACGTGACGTAGAGGTTTTTAATATTTGTAAACGTAAACCTATGTTGTTTTAAAGAAAATTTTAAATTTTTAAAGTGTATCTATAAATTAACTATTGAAATATTTATAAAGATTCAAAACACCATAGTCCTTATTTAACCCTAGCCTATATGTATTTAATTTTAAAATCCAGTATTTTTCTTTCTTTCTGCGTGAGTATGTAGAACTAAAATCGGAAACTATATATATATCTAAAATCGGAATATATTGAACAATATATATATACATATATATATATCAAAGTCTACTATATATATATATATATATATATATATATATATATATATATATATATATATTGAAAAATGAAAGATGTATATTTACTAAACAGCAACTATTTTGTCATTGTTACAAACAAAATCAGACGAGTGATAAATGTAAACAATACGTGGCGCCAATAGGTGAGGGGCGCAGGGTGAATGTGTTGTTGTATTAGAATAATTTTTTTTTCTTAGAAATTTCTCTCCGATATTAGGGTGCGTCTTCGAAGCTGCACTGTCTTGTAAGCCGGAAAATACGTTAAATAGTTTAGGGCTATTTATATGATTTAAGATGACAAGTCTGTCTCTTTTTCCATTGTAAGATTTGGTTTTAGTGACGACATTCCGGGTAATAATTGGGTTTTTCGTATATATACATATATATATATATATATATATATATATATATATATATATATATATAGTGTATTTGTGCAACAATCACTCTTTTATACAGGTTACATTAAAAATGACATGCACATAACATACACAAGACTGTATATGCACAAACTTTACAAATGTTTATTTACAAGTAAAACAAAATGAATTCTCGATAATGGCTAAAAGTATAGCCGAAAGCTCTCGAAAGTACAAAACCGTTGAACAATTCTTACATAATTTGAGTTCTGAAAAGGAAAATATTATACGAACACATGAAAAATTATATAAAACTTAATGATAATAGCTTGTCTGTCATTTTTTATGAAACCTTTATATATATATATATATATATAGTATTCACCTTAATCAGACTATTGTCCTAATCTTTGTCTTCTTTGTTGCCATTTGTATGAGCCATTGTACGCTCCGGCCTTCTTCAGTTGCTAGGAATTTCGAACAGAAACCATTATTATAATCACTGGAGTATATCATGTTCATTCCTTGCGTAGAGCCTCTTCTGGTAGTCATGAGTTATCTCCCTCTAACCCTGTAAGTTACTTGTTCACCAATGTCTTAGCCTGGTATTGAACTCACAACTCATAGGAACTAAAGAACGTCTATATCTACTGGGCCATGTGTCCTTAAGGACAATAGTCCGAATAATGTAAATACTGTAAATACTACCTCATCTCAGATATATAGCCATATATATATATATATATATATATATATATATATATATATATATTAATTTAAAACAGTGCTCGATATATAATATATAGAGCTGTGCATATTTATTATAGATTATATTTTAGAACATGTACATATTTTTTTTTTATATATCCACTACAAAGGTACATTTGTTCCGACATTGAAACTTCAATGTTTCATCAGGTAGGATGGATAGGAAAGGAAATCCTCTTTTTTATATTTGGTCAGTTGTGTTTGAGATGTTGGTGGGGGTTAGTGATAGGGAAGCAAGTCACGTGTATTGACCGTTGGAATTTTGAAGAAAGTGGGGTTGGTAGTTATGTGTTTAGGGTGTTGGTGAATATATATATATATGTTGGGGTGGAAGGATAAAGATAGCAAGAGACGTAATAAGAAAGGTAAGTGGAAAAGCTACAAAGGCATAATAAACAGTGTCCAGGTATTTATTGAGTGGGGGTATAATAGAATTCCACTTGAAAAACAAATTGTCCTCATCAATTGTCTTGTCTATTCATCAGACAAAAAAAAAAAAAAAAATGAAAAGAAAAAACGAAAAAAAAGAAAGAGACAAAGACTAAGCTATTCCCCCACCCTGAGCACTTTATTCCCTGTCAGTTCTTTTGTGTTTTCTGTGCACTTGTTTTCTTCTAACCTTCACCACCCCACCGTCACCTTCTTCCCCACCTGAACTGACTTACTCAACGTGCACTTGTTTGACCACCCACAGTAAAACTCTTCTGATTTTGTAAACATCTCGGCTATCAACCCACGCCAACCACCAACATTAACCGATACGATAGGGGGACATCATTGTCACAAGGAGAAAAATAAGGAGTTGAGTTTAGAGAGAAGCGAGAGACGAAGAGAGACGTAGAGAGACATAGGTAGAGACAAGAAAGGAAATAGAGAAAAAAGAAGAGATAGAAAGAGAGCGGTGATGGTGAGACGTAGAGAGAAATAGAGACAAGGAGGGAAATAGAAAGAAAGGAGAAAGAGAGAAAGAGAAAGGGAGAGGTGATGCTGAGACATAGAGAGATATAGAGACAAGGAGGGAAATAGAGAGAAAGAAGAGAGAGAGAAAGAGAGAGGTGGTGGTGAGACGTAGAGAGAAATAAAGACAAGGAAAGAAATAGAGAGAAAGAAGAGAGAGAGAAAGTGAGAGGTGATGGTGAGACGTAGAGAGAAATAGACAGAGACAAGGAAGGAAATAGAGAGAAGAGAGAGAGAGAAAGAAAGAAGGAAGAGGTGATGATGAGACTTAGAGAGACATTGAGACAAGGAGGGAAATAGAAAGAAAGGAGAAAGAGAAAAAGAGAAAGGGAGAGGTGATGCTGAGACATAGAGAGATATAGAGACAAAGAGGGAAATAGAGAGAAAGAAGAGAGAGAGAAAGAGAGAGGTGGTGGTGAGACGTAGAGAGAAATAAAGACAAGGAAAGAAATAGAGAGAAAGAAGAGAGAGAGAGAAAGTGAGAGGTGATGGTGAGACGTAGAGAGAAATAGACAGAGACAAGGAAGGAAATAGAGAGAAGAGAGAGAGAGAGAGAAAGAAGGAAGAGGTGATGATGAGACTTAGAGAGACATTGAGACAAGGAGTGAAATAGAAAGAAAGGAGAAAGAGAAAAAGAGAAAGGGAGAGGTGATGCTGAGACGTAGAGAGACATAGAGACAAGGAAGAAAATAGAGAGAAAGAAGAGAGAAAGGGAGAGGTGGTGGTGAGACGTAGATACATAGAGACAAGGAAGGAAATTAAGAGACAAGGAAGGAAATAGAGAGAAAGAATAGAGAAAGAGAGAGAGAGAGAGAAAGGGAGAGGTGATGGTGAGATATAGAGAGACATAGATAGACACAAGGAAGGAAATAGAGAGTGAGAGAGAGAAAGGGAAAGGGAGAGGTGAGATATAGAGACATAAATAGAGATAAGCAAGGAAATAGAGAGAAAGAAGAGATAGAAAAAGGGAGAGGTGATGGTGAGATATAGAGAGACATAGATAGACACAAGGAAGGAAACAGAGATAAAGAAGGAAGAGAGAGAGAGAGAGAGAGTGTGTGAGAGAAAGGGAGAGGTGATGGTGAGACCTAGAGAGACATAAATACAGACAAGGAAGGAAATAGAGAGAAAGAAGAGAGAAAGGGAGAGGTGATGGTGAGATATAGAGAGACATAGATAGAGATAAGGAAGGAAATAGAGAGAAAGAAGAGAGAGAGAAAGGGGGAGGTGATGGTCGGTGGAAGAGGAGGGGGCGTGGTAGATGGTAGATGGAGAGAAACAGAGAACATGAAAAAATGTCGAATTAAAAAATACATCCATTAACTCTTTGGAAATGGCTTTGTTTACGTTCTGGGTATAAAACTGAGCAGATATGGCTTTAAAAAGTCTGAACGAGTGAATGTGCTTTAAATGGAATATACACGCTTGATTCACTGTGAAGGTCTACATAGCCGAGCGTTCAAAGTATGCAGATCAGACGGTGGCTCAAATCTTACCAGAGAGCACACCTTCTTTATTAAGTTTACTCAAGTACAAAAAGCGTTAGACGAAATAAACACAAAACAACCCCCCTCCCCAAAAAAAAAACAAAAAAAAAACAAAACAAAACAAAACAAAAACAAAGCAACAAAAAACAAAACCCCATTAAAAACACCATTAAAACATAGTTAAATTTATCTACTTAAATACGGATATTCACTAAAAATAAGCTTTGAACTTTTTTTTAATCATTTCACCCTAAGCAAGGCAGTTTTACTGCCACTGTTGTGCAGAGGGTTACATACTGATGAGAAAGAGGGGTAGGTTATAAGGGGGTGTCAGGAGGATGGTAATAGAAGGATGAGAATGCAGGTGTGATTGGGGTGGAGTGGATGGAGAAAAGAGCTTGAGAGAAAGGATGCAAGTTAGTGAGATAGGAGATGATTATTAACCTTACATTTCAATTCCTGGAGATTGTAGCTGTCGGAAGCAAACGGAAGGGAATTCTACTGGCGGTTTGCTGCCAGTACAGATTCTTGATTATCTTAACATATTTTCCGAAAATGTCGAGGTTGTCGAGCATCTCTACAAGTCCTTGTGTCGTACTTGGTCGAACGCTTTTGCGTAGTCTATAAAGCACAGATAAAGGTCCTTCTGCATTTGTATTGCTCGTTGAGATAGCATTCTGAGCATGAATATCGCATTAATCGTTCCGGTGTCTTTAAGGAAGCCACATTATTCTTGCCCTATTCTGGCCAAATTCTGCCGCGCATTCTGTTCATCAGATTATTAAAGCCAGAACATATTTGAATTTCTTTGAGTTAATAAGAATTTAGTGGGACAGGTCTTACTGATTAACCCATAGCTAAAGTGAGAAGAGGTGGCTTCTTCCTTAATCATAATTTATGAAACAAACAAGACAGGATATAAATTGGAGGATCAATTCTTTATTACAATCAATATATAAAATGATCCCTCTAGTCACGCTTGTTTCTGTACATTGTTATTCTAGATAATGTAAATATATCTAAAAAAAAAATTGAATTTGAGTGGGCGAGGAAAATGTCTCCTGACGTCTTGACTGATTCACAGTACTGCAGAAGATGCCAGTTTCAGACTGGGTAGAGTGGTACGGGCCACGACAAGTGATTAAAAGGGTAAAGGGTGCGTTGAGGGTGCCATACAAGTGAAGGCTACCATTCATATCGTGCAGTTTTTGCTTTGGATAACAATCGACCTTTTTTTTGCGTAAAGGATCGCTCGGCAGATCTCACTCGCAAATTCTTTAAAATAAGGAGCTTATTGATTCAACGAGAGTCCTATGTGCAATGATAACATTCTAGAATTCTTTCAGACTAACATCCTCATCTTTATAATCTGGCAAAGGGTAAAGAATTATTTAAATAATAAAAAAAGAAAAAAGTGATAACTCTTTAGTCGTAGTAGTAGGAGTAGTAATGTTGATGATAGTGATATTAGATATGTCGCTTATTATTATTATTTAAAGTTAGGTTAGGCTTTCTCTTTTCCAATCTTTTCACTCATTTCTTTTTTTTTTATTGTAGTAAATAGACTAAACTATCGTCCGGTTCACACTCCACCCACGTCTATTGAACAGGTGAAGAGGCCCATCCCTTGTTTCCTGTTTAGGATGTGGTTTCCGGCTTTCTCTTTTCCAATCTTTTCACTCTTCCATAGCCCCCTGCGCATCAGTGGCGTTACCGCCTTGCTCGGGGTGATATGATTAAAAAAAAAATTTAGTGGGACAGGTCTTACTGATTAACCCATAGCTGAAGTGAGAAGAGGTGGTTTCTTCCTTAATCATACTTTATTAAACAAACAAGACAATATGTATATAAATTGGAGGATCAATTCTTTATTACAATCAACATGTAAACCTATCCTCCATTTTCTAGCCACGATAGTTTCAGTACATTGTTATTCTAGAGAATGTAAATATATCTAAAAAAGGTGTTTGTATAGTTAACTAGCAGTGTAGCCCGGCGTTGCTCGGGTGTAATGAAAGCTTTAAAACTAATTCATGGTCCTGAAGCTCAGACTCTTTGGACGTTGGCACGAAAGACTAAAATGCAATAGTTGTTTCCAGTTACAGTGAAACCGTAAACGGAAAGAAAAATGAATGGATGTAATTCAAATTTTGATTTCCTGGTATCGATATCAAATAAGTTTTTTTCGTAGTAAACTGAATTTGAAGGTTAAATGAGTCCTCTGAGTAAATGGTATCATGGCTGAGACTAAGAACTACAATTATACCTACTTAGAGCCAAACCCGAAGCAAAAACTAAAATAAAAGGGCTGAAAAAAATACAGACATACAGGCAGATAAACAGACACACACACAAACATCTTGCCTTATATATATATATATATATATATATATATATATATATATATATATATATATATATTATCGATTTTCTGCACTATTGTAAGAACTGCAACCTTGGAACTTCTGAATATCGTTTCTTATGTCTTTGTCTATGAGTGTATCAAATTTGATTAAAATCGGACCACTCCTTCTATAACCCAATTTTTTTGATTATCGATTTTCAATATTTATTGGGGGGTACCTCGACACAAGAACACTAAGAACACTCGCAGACGCTTATAGTACAACTGTGTAAATTTTAAAGAAAATCGGTTCAGCCGTTTCGGAGTCTATAGGTAACGGACACACACACACACACACACACACACACACAAAGTTCCATTTATAAATAAGTTTAGATCAGTGTTTGAGTGGTTGATTCGTTTTTTACGGTTTATCAACTCTTTGAAGGTTAAGTAAAGCCAGAAAATATTTTTAAATTGTAAGAGTTGATTTTGGAGATAATAATAATTTAGTAATACAAGTCTTACTAATTAATCTATAGTTGGGGGAAGGAGAAATAAATTCATACCCTTCCTACGGGTATTTACGTGTAAGTTGATACATCGAACCCAATGAGAATTGGAACTTGGCTCTCTGAAGCCATTATCCATTACACCAGCTGCACATCCAAGCTTACAGTATCTGTTATTCCCAAGCGGTCACGCGTTTAAATGCTGACCAGACTCAGCGTTGCTTAACTTTGGTGATCAAAAGGAAATAAGTGTTTCAGTGCGATGACCCTAAGCCTGATGAAGTGGATGATTGCACGCAAAAATAATATGAACCAATTAATGTTCACTGCTTTATTTTTCGTACTATTAAGGAGTAAAGGAAAGAAGGAAGAAAGGACTAATGATCACGTCTGGAAAATAAAGACTACAGAAAATGTACACAGATATCCAAAGATGCACTGGAATGGCAAATGCTGTCATTAAAAAATTTAAAAAAATTCTTGAAAATTTCCTTACATACTGATGTAATGAATAGGTAATGAATATGTATACACCTTGGTCCCCACTCACTGGAATGGTGTCAGCCATAAATACAGACGAAGGCAAGGATGTCCAGAGAGTGAGTGAGAAGATCTAGAGATCTTTCACCAGAGTTCTATTGGTCTACCACCATTGACTACGCCTCCGTCTCAGGATACTGCATACGACGATTACGTCTACGTATTAGATTGACCGACCCGGTTACATTTGCCTTAACCACTTAACAACCTCGTATTGATATATATTTCTTTCCGGGACATATCACATATGTTGTGAAGATTTCAAGCAAGAGATATAACGTAATATTAATCCTTCTATATGTCAGTGAATAATGGACAATTTCCTCACAGCTGAAGAGGACACTTGAAGCAAGAAAAATAAATAAAAGAGTGCTGAACAATGTCATGCCTAATGCAGCACCGAAATTGCAATAAAACAGACTCCTAAACAACCTGAACCCAAAAGGAAAATATATGGACAGTGTGAAAAGAAGATACACGGCAGAATGGAAGCTGAAATTTAAAATGGAACACATTGAGAGAAGCTTTACTGACATTAGCAAGCGACATCATCCCAAAGAAAAATGGACGTCGAAGTAAAAACGAATGGATCATAAGTGAGATTCTCGACTTGATGCAAAAGAGACAGAAAAAAGTGTCAAAACATGGAACAGAATACAGAAAACTACACAAGGAAATAAGGGACAAATGCAGACAGGCTAAAGAAAGGCTCAATGAAAAATGTGCAGAAATAGACATTGGCTATCACAAATGAATGAAATATGCATAAAAATAAGCGAACTGGACAAAAGAATTGCTCATCAAAAGGATGCATACAATTCAAGGTCGGGATTCTCGTATTAGAAAAATATTTCAGCGATGGGATGAATATATGGGGAATCTTTTCTACGACGAAAGAGAGCAACCGACAATACACAGAAATAACGACAGACCGGAAATATTAAAATATTAACCCAAAAGAAAAATATATGGACAGCGTGAAAAGAAGATACAAGGGCAGAATGGAAGCTGAAATTTAAAATGGAACACATTGAGAGAGGCTTTACTGACATAGTTAAACGCCATCATCCCAAAGAAAAATGGACGTCGAAGTAAAAACGAATGGATCACAAGGGAGATGCAAAAGAGACAGAAAAAAGTGTCAAAACATGGAACAGGATACAGAAAACTACACAAGGAAATAAGGGACAAATGCAGACAGGCTAAAGAAGAATTGCTCATTCAAAAATGGGCAGAAATAGAGAGGATGAGTGTCACAGATAAAAGAGATATGCAGAAAAAGTAAGAAAATAGGACAAAAGACATGCACGTCTCGTCGTCTTGCGGCCTTGGCCGAGATAGAACTCACTACACCCCTCCAGTATTCCCTGTGCATAAAATCCAAAGACGGAATTAGAGAAAGAAAAAATACTTCAGCGATGAGACGGATATATTGAAGATTTCTTCTACGACGAAAGAGAATACACAGAAATAACGACAGACCGGAAATATTAAAAACCAAAGCGAAAGCTGCACTGGTCAAATTAAAAAGAAACAAAGCGGTGGGGCCAGACGGTATTGTAATACAGATGTTGGCAACCTCAGACGGTTTCGGCGTAGACAAAATCAAAGAAATAACAAGTGAACTGTACAATAGCAGCGATATCCCGGAAGAGCTAAGCACATCCATTTTCATAGCAACTATCTCAGAAACCAGGCGCAAATGAATGGGAACTCCACCGAACAATCGGATTTATGAGCTTAATTAATTAATGAGATAAGTTCAACACAGAGAGAGAGAGAGAGAGAGAGAGAGAGAGAGAGAGAGAGATATTCAACGTCCGCCGTCGTCGTCGTGCGGCCGAGATAGAACTCACTACACCCCTCCAGTATTCCCTGTGCATTTGGAACCCTGGCGCAGTTTGCAGCGAAATTCATAATCTTGTCAAATAGCTGAATACTTAATGCTTCACCAGGGCTACCAAGGTGAAGACAAGGGCGTTTTTATTGTGACACCAACACTAGATGGGTTGCCTCCAGACCCCATAATTTAACCCATAGCTGGAGGGAAGTGACGGATTAATATCTTTCCCAAGGGTACCAGTGCTTAAGTGAATGCAGGGTACTCAACTGGAATTCGAACTCGGCTCACTGATTTCTCTTTCCGAGCCGATATCCACTGCACCACAACGCACATCCGTCACTGAACGCTTACAGCGCCTCGGTATTCCCAAGTGGTCACCCATCTAAGTACTGACCAGGCTCAACGTTGCTTAACTTCGGTGATCAAGCGAGAACCGGTGTATTCGAAGTGATATGCCATCAGCACGTCTATAAGCTGCATAAAATCCAAAGATGGAATTAGAGAAAGAAAAAAAATACTTCAGCGATGAGACGGATATATTAGAGATTTCTTCTACGACGAAAGAGAACAACCGACATTACACAAAAATACCAACAGGCCGGAAATATTAAAAAGCGAGTTGGAAGCTGCACTGGCCTTGTTACCATTCTAGTACCTCGGGTAAATTCACGTAGGGGGGAGGGGCACCAAGAAGCTAAGCTTGTCGGAGCAGAATCCGTAAACTTGATTTTTATTTTTCCATATATATATATATATATATATATTTTTTTGACAAACAACGTATAATCGAGAACGACTTAACTCGAAATGACGTAAACCGAAGTATACATGTAACTTTTTGAAAGAAAGGGCTTTTTAATCGAGAATATTTCTTTATTGTTCGAGACGTTGCAGAAATGGAGGGACAAATGCAGACAGGCGAAAGAAGAATTGCTCAATCAAGAATGCGCAGAAATAAAGAGAATGAGTGTCACAGATAAAGGAGATATGCAGAAAAAGTAAGAAAACAGGACAAAAGACATGCACGTCTCGTCGTCTTGCGGCCTTGGCCGAGATAGAACCCACTACACCCCTCCAGTATTCCCTGTGCATAAAATCCAAAGACGGAATTAGAGAAAGAAAAAATACTTCAGCGATGACTCTTTTTTATTTATTTTATTTCTTTTCAATTGGAGTAGATATACTAAACTATCGCCCGGTTCACACTCCACCCTCGTCTATTGAACAGGTGAAGAGGCTCATCCCTTGTTTCCTGTTTTGAATGCGGTTTCCGGTTTTCTCTTTTCCAATCTTTTCACTCTTTTCTTTATTTTTTTTTTCAATTGGAGTAGATAGACTAAACTATCGTCCGGTTCACACTCCACCCATGTCTATTGAACAGGTGAAGAGGCTCATCCCTTGTTTCCTGTTTTGAATGCGGTTTCCGGTTTTCTCTTTTCCAATCTTTTCACTCTTTTCTTTATTTTTTTTTTTCAATTGGAGTAGATAGACTAAACTATCGCCCGGTTCACACTCCACCCACGTCTATTGAACAGGTGAAGAGGCTCATCCCTTGTTTCCTGTTTTGAATGCGGTTTCCGGTTTTCTCTTTTCCAATCTTTTCACTCTTTTCTTTCTTTATTTTTTTCAATTGGAGTAGATAGACTAAACTATCGCCCGGTTCACACTCCACCCACGTCTATTGAACAGGTGAAGAGGCTCATCCCTTGTTTCCTGTTTAGGAGGTGGTTTCCGGTTTTTCTCTTTTAATCTTTTCACTCTTACGTAGCCCCCTGCGCATCAGTAGCGTTTTCGCCTTGCTTGGGGTAATATGATTAATAAAAAAAAAAAATGAGACGGATATATTAGAGATTTCTTCTACGACGAAAAACAACCGACATTACACAAAAATACCAAGAGGCCGGAAATATTAAAAAGCGAGTTGGAAGCTGCACTGATCAAAAGTTACAAAAGAGAAATGAAGTGACAAGATAAGGCAGAATTGTAATAGATATGCCTTAAATGAATTCGGCGTAGACAAGATTACAGAAATAATAAATAAAATCTAGAGCAGTGGCAATATACCGGAAGACCTAAGCAGATCTATTTTCATAGCACTGCCTAAGACACCATGCGCAAAGGAATGTGAATTCCACCGAACAATTAGTTTAATGAGACACATAAAACTCATCACCCGAATTCTGATGAATAGAGTGCGCAGAAGAATCAGGCCAGAGATAGGACAAGAACAGTGTGGGTTCGTCAAAGACACCGGAAAAAGGAACACAGTATTTATGATCAGACTATTATCAGAATGAGCAAGATGCAAATTCAGAAGGACGTGTACCTGTGTTTTATAGACTACACAAAAGGCGCTCGACAGACTACGCCAGAAAGATCTTTTGGAGCTGCTCAGTAACTGTGACATATTCGGAAAAGACATTAAAATAATCAAAAATCTATACTGGCAGCAAATCGCCTGCATACGGACAGGAAACGAGTTTAGTAGAAATGTAGGCAGACCTGAAGGAGACTACCACCACCTTTAAATTTGTTGTTTTTCAGTTTTTTGTTTTACTTTTTTCAGTGCAATCTTATGGATTACACTATAAACTTTGCGATTGACAAAAAAAAAAAAAAAAAAAGGAAAAATTTCAATATTCAAACAGTTTTAGGATCACTCAGTTTTTCATACAACCTTTATAGTAAATGGAAGATCGATTTACTATAAGGTTGCCGGTACGACATTACCACTACAGGTAAATTTGTTGATTATCAATTTTTCTTTACTTTTTTCAGTGCAATCTTATTGATTATACCCTAAACGTTCCGATTGAAAAAAAAAAAAAAAAAAAAAAAAGAAATCACAACATTTTTACGGGCGGGTGGAACTCAGTTTTTCATACAACCTTATAGCAAATCGATCCTGTTCAATTAACTTTTTTGCTTGCGCATATTCAACTACTTAATCCTTTGCGAAATTTTTGAATAAAGCCATTCTTCGAGTTTCCGAGGAAGATGCCATCGTAAGAACTGAAGAAAACTTGAAAAAGACCAAAACAAGAGCAACAATTCGTCCAAAAAATACAAAACAAAAAAAAACAAAACAAAACAAAGTGACCCCAACGCGGTTGGTTACAAAATGGAGGATCGATTTACTATAACGTTGTATGAGAAAGTGAGCCCTCACCCAAATTGTTTTAATATTGAAATTTTTCCAAATTTAGTTTGATAATCGGAAACTTTATGTAATAATCGATAAGACTGCGCTGAAAAAAGTAAAAAAAAAAAAAAATGAAAAATCAATTTAAAGGTGGTGGTAGTCTCTTTCAGGTCCGCCGAAATGTAAAAATAGAAAGGGGTGTAAGACAAGGATGTGTCTTCTCACCAAATTTATTAAACGTATACAGCGGGGCCATTCTTATAGAACTAGAAACCCTGCCAGGATTCATCACTGGCAGTCACAATCTTAACAATATAAGGTATGCTAATAGCAAACACGGAAAGGAAACATCCTATAGAATGTCAGTCAGTTAAGTGCCAAACGTGATACACGCTTGGGCGATCATGTCTTGAAAGAGACATGACTGACTGGGCAGAAAATTATCCCGCAGTAGGTTGCCATTGCTTTCTGCGGTAGACTGGTTGCCAGCCAAAGCTATAGAACCCAATCTGTCCTGTATTTAACCCATGACTGGAAGGAATAGACGGATTAATATCTTTCCCAAGGTTATTTGCGCGTAAGTGAATGCAATGAATTCAACTGGAATTTGAACTCGGCTCCACGATTTGTCGTTCCGAGCCGACATCCAATGCACCACAACGCACATCCCGTATAGAATGTAGCGAAAGAAAACAAGAAGAAAAAACTTAACATAAACTAAAGAAGACTGAATGCACAGTCATCAACAAAAAGAGGAGTCCATAAATGTCTACAACAATTCCCAAGGTGTATTGGGATGGTAAAGGAAGCATTTCAAAAGCTAAGCAGAGTATTAAGAGACAGGAAAATTTCATCGGAAAGAAGGAAGAGATATTGCTTTTACATAATATCTGTCCTCCTGTATAGCAGCGAATGCTGGACAATCTCCTCAAATATAAAAAAGAGACTCGCAGCAACAGAAATGTGATTCTACAGAAGGATGCTGAGAATACAATGATCCGAGGATTTGGAAATGATGAAAACAAGAAGGAAGAGGCGATTGAAATTTCTGGGACGCTTAATATGTGTTATGGTACCCTCCTACGAGGAATGGACTCTTCCTTTTGCTATATATTAATTACCTGCGTGACTTCTAAAGAGACATTCACGCCCAGTAACTGCCTGGTGCACTGTTGAGCTCTCTGCCTTCGGGCGGAGAGCATTAACCCATTCAAAGCTCAGCCGAAGGGTAGAATCTCGTCTGGGGAAAATTAGACAGGAATTTTTGGCCGGGATATATGGCCCGGATTACCCACACTAAAACGGCCTTGTGCCGCATTTTGCCTTAAGTGGGAAGGCCAGTTAAGAGCAGTTACGTGCAGTCAAGTACAGCAGTTAACGATAGCAGTTAACGACAGCTACTAGTCAGGCAGTGTAATAATACCTTTGGACTTACTTATTTCTATATTACTATTTGTTAACACCTTTTTTGAATATCTTGTTTCTTGTTATACTAGTATACTGTTTTGAACCTACCTTCTGTGTTCCGTGTCTTACTTCAGGCACAAACCGGTCACTACAACTTTGCGGCGAAGTTTCGACACAACAAATTGGCGACGAAGGTCCACAACGATAAGAATATATTTGTCTATATCTCTTGAATAAGATAGAATTTACAGTGTTTACATTATTCGGACTATTGTCCTCATCTTTGTTCCATTTGTACGACGTTTAATAATAGATCATTCTATTTGTCTATATTTCTGAGATGAAGTAGTATTTACAGTATTTACATTATTCGGACTATTGTCCTCATCTTTGTTGCCATTTGTACGACGTTTAATAATAGATCATTCTATTTGTCTATATTTCTGAGATGAGGTAGTATTTACAGTATTTACATTATTCGGACTATTGTCCTCATCTTTGTTGCCATTTGTACGATGTTTCAGACACATGGTCCAGTTGATATAGATATTGGTTAGTTCCAGTGACTTGATCCAAATAGTTGTGAGTTAAATACCAGGCTACGCCAGTGGTGAACAAGTAAGTTAGAGATTCCGGTTAGATGGAGATAACTCATGACTACCAAAAGCAGCTTCACGCAAGGAATGAGAATGATATATCGCAGTGATTATAATAAAGGATTCAGTTTGAAATTCCGAGAACCTGAAGAAAGCCGGAGTGTACAACGGCCGAAACTTCGTAAAAATGGCAACAAAGATGAAGACAATAGTCCGAATTATGTAAAGGATATATTTCTTTTTATCATTTCACCCCAAGCAAGGCAAAAAAAAAAGCTGATGTAATGAATAGCATACACCTTGGCTCCCCCTAACAATAATATGATTGGCTGGTGTTAGCCATAAATACAGATTAAGGCAGGGAAGCCTAGGACTACGCCTATTGGAACGCTTAGTGACTACGCCTAAGCATACTGCATACGATTACGATGAGTACCAGTCCATTACAGCTACTTGCTAGACTGTCCTACCCGGTTACATTTGCCAAAACCACTCAGTTACTTCGAATAATATTTATATATTCCTTTCCGGGACATAGCAAAAACCAAAAAAATAAAAAGTCCATTAAGATATAAGGGGTTACTGAGTGCTAATGGATATGACTTTTTTATGCTCCTTCGCCGTAAAAATGAATAAATTGTCTATTGCCATATGAGCACTTTCATCTTTCGAAAGCCATTAAGAGCGATTTTTGCATAGTGCACTTTATAAAGTTATATATTGTGTTTCCATTCAGATGTTTTGGCATAGGTTGTTAATGCTTCCGATAATCTAATGAGGATTTTTTCTTCCCCTCTAATAGTTTCTTATCTCGCACTTCCTGTTTGTAGAACTCCCTTCCGTTTGCTTGCTTCCCTGATAAGCTACAATCTCCAAAAGTTTAAATGCAATGTCAATTGCCATCTTCTATCTTATTGACTCCCATCCTTCTCTTATTCTTTTTTCGGCATACGCTATGTCCTTCAGGACGTAGGCGATCATAGATCTCCACGTCTCCCTATTCCTTGTGGTTCTTAGTATGTTTGCTCCTGTTGCTCCTGGCAACCCCCGTTCCGTCATCCACCTGATCAGACCCTGCAAATATGTTATCCGCTGCCTTCCTCTATCTCTCCTTCCTTCTATCTGTCCAGTCAGTATCAGGTTCTCCAGGCTCTCCTTCCTCATTGCATGTCCCAGGAACTTCAGTTGTCTCTTCCTGATGCTCAGCATCAATTTCCTTTTTGTTGCCATTCTTTCTAACACTTCGTCGTTGCTTGTATGCTCAGTCCACGATATCCGTAGCATCCTTCTGTAGAACCACATTTCGGCCGCTTCCAGTTTTGTCCTCATTTTCGATGATATTGTCCAGCATTCACAGCCGTATTGAAGAACTGACATCACGTAGCAGTCTAGCACTCTTTTCTTCGTTTCTATTGAAATCTTCCTGTGTGTTAGTATTTTGCTCATCTTCTGGAACGCGTCCTTTGCCATGCCAATTCGCCTTCGGATCTCCGTGTCGCACTTTCCATCTCCTGTTAGAACACTTCCTAGTATACACAGTCTTAAACAGACATTTATTCAGAGTGTCCATAAAGTCGGTGTGCACTTTAAATATTATGACTTTATTTGTATTTGTGATCGAAATAATCTATAAAAAATGTTATAAAGTTTAATGTCAGTTAAGTGCCATACATAATACACATTTGGGTGATCATGTCTCGAAAGAGACATGACTGACTGGGCAGAAGATTATCCCGCATTAGGTTGCCATTGCTTTCTGCAGTAGAGTGGTTGCCATCCAAGGCTACAGAACCCAATCTCTGTTGTTATTTAACCCATAACTGGAGATAAGTGACAGATTAATACCTTTCCCAAGGGTACTTGCACGTAAGTGAACGTAAAGAATTCCACTAGGAATTCGAACGCGGCTCCCCGAATTCTTTTGACTTTACATTTAAATTCTTGGAGATTGGAGCTGTCGGAGAAGCAAGTAAATGGAAGGGAATTCCACAGGCGGGAAGTGCGAGAAAAGAAGCTGGTAGAGTAGAATTTGCGTTTACATTTTATTGGTTTCACAGTAAAAAAGGGGGACCTAGTTGCTAATCTTGTGGCTCAAGTAAATTCATATATAGGGGGCACCAGTGGGCTAAGTTCATTGGAGCAGAAGCCATGAAAGTATTTGTAGAAGAGACACAGGGAAGCCATATTGCGTCGTTGAGAAAGTGACTGTATTTGAGTTGCCAAGTCAGGATCGATCATATTACAGATTCGCCGTTGGATTTTTGTTAAGGACCCCTAGGTGGATAACCGGAGCACCAGACCAGATATGGCAGCAGTATTCAATGCGCGGGCATTTTTGGGGCCAAAAATTGAGTTCTTCAAATCTCAAAATACTGCGGAACTCCAAAATCTCACATCACGAAACCTCTCATGTTAACTCTGATTCTTTGGAATTTTGAAGAAATATTTCTAAATTCAAAAAGTTTTGGAAACATTTTAAACTGAATTTAAAACTTTTTTTTTTTTGTTTTAATTCACAAAGTTTTTGGGTTGCTTTAGACTCAGCCTAAATTAAAAACATTTAAAATGACTAATTTTTTGTCAGGTGTTTTAAAATTTAAATTTTAAAAATTGTTCCTTCCTCATCTAGACACAAATACCAATGCTGGATGTCCAAACACCAGTTTTTCGATCTCGGTATCATCCTGCTGTACGTGATAAAATTTGCAGGAATTATTATTAAATCTTATTCTTCACTTTGGTAAATTTGCATATCATTGAACCATGAATAAAGAAGATTTTAGAACAAAAACTGCTTTTGCTTTTACGAATTACAAATAAAATTCATCAAGAGCCAAAAAAAGCTTTTCATGTGAATAATTCCTGTGAAATACCAAACTGAGGGTTAAGCAAGGGTGGAGGCAGACAGCCGAGGTAAATTTTTTTGTGTACATCACAGAATATCGTAAGGCAAGATAACCGGGATGGTCGTAGATGCGGGGGTGAAATGTTGTGTCGAGGGAGATGGAAAGCGTTCTTAACGTAATATGAGCCGATGAAAAAAAAACAGACTCATGAATAAGGCTATAAATAAGTTCGTAAACACGTGTGATTAACGTAGTTCTGAGAATTCTACCGCAGATATTTGCATAGAATTATTGTCAGAAAGACGTCAGAATTACAAAAAACAAAAACAAAAACAAAAAGCAAAAACAGAACGGACTTGTGGTCGGTAATTTCTGTGGCGCATTTGTTGAATAGGAAAGTGATTACGTTTAGAAAATTATATATATATATATATATATACACACACGTTTAATCAATTATACGTTTATAAAATTATATATATTTAGATAGACTAAACTATCGCCCGGTTCACACTCCACCCACATCTATTGAACAGGTGAAGACGCTCATCCCTTGTTTCCTGTTTAGGATGTGGTTTCCGGCTTTCTCTTTTCCATTCTTTTTACCCTTACGTAGCCCCCTGCGCATCAGTGGCGTTACCGCCTTGCTTGGGGTGATATGATTAAAAAAAAAAAAATTTAGAAGATTATACCTATATATGTTTAATAAATGATGTACATGTTTAGTAAACTACATATATTTATATATGTTTAGAAAATTATATACCTATGTCTTTTCAGTATCTATCTAGATATTAGTCACTGTTTCGTTATATCATAGCTCATCAGTGTGGCTAGACATATCTACTTGCTTCTGGTCGGGATCGAAACTCGACCGATTGGATGTTAGTCGGAGTCCCTAAGCCATTGGCGCATATATTACAAATTGTAGTTTAGAACATGTACAAATTATTATCTATTACAAAGTGTGCATTTTGTTTCGATATTGAAATGACAATGTCTCATCAGGTAGTGACATTACATGTTCTTTGTAGTAGATAATATTTTGTACATGTTCAGAAATATAATTTATAATAAATATTCACAGCTCTATTTTATATCGAGCACTGTTTTAAATTAACGTCGTCAATTTTTTCTTCGTTTCTTATTCACATGCATATATATATATATATATATCAGCATGCAGTGTGGGTATAGAAGAATTCAAAAGAGAATCCTGTACATACAGTGGTAGGATAACTCTCTAAGAGAGCTCTAAATATATATGTATATAAATGCATATAGAGCAAATATGAGAAAAATTAAGGCAGACACGTTATTTCATAGTAATTCGGAAGTATAGGCCTATTTCAGGCGAACTATCATCAGCTTCCGTCTTTATTTTACAAAGGATTTTACACGAATAAAGACTAAACCTCCATATGTATGTATATATATATATATATATATATATATATATATATATATATATATATGGAGGTTTCATTAAAAATGACAGACAAAGTATTATGGTTAAGTTTTTTATTTTTCATAAAAAAAGCATTAACCATAATAACATGTCTGTAAGATTGCAGCCCAAATACACAAAATTACATATATATATATATGTGTGTGTGTGTGTGTGTGTGTGTGTGTGTGTGTGTGTGTGTGTGTGAAATTTATTAATTGCTTGATCAGATAAACTCAGATAGATAGATAGATAGATAGATAGATAGATAGATAGATAGATAATGAAAAGACATAGATAGATAGATAGATAGATAGATAGATAGATAGATAGATAGATAGAACAAACTCAGATAGATAGATAGATAGATAGATAGATAGATAGATAGATATGAACAAACTCAGATAGATAGATAGATAGATAGATAAAGATAGATAGATAGATATGAACAAACTCAGATAGATAGATAGATAGATAGATAGATAGATAGATAGATAGATATGAACAAACTCAGATAGATAGATAGATAGATAGATAGATAGATAGATAGATAGATAGATAGATAGATATGAACAAACTCAGATAGATAGATAGATAGATAGATAGATAGATAGATAGATAGATATGAACAAACTCTGATAGATAGATAGATAGATAGATAGATAGATAGATAGATAGATCAGTCAGTTAAGTGCCATATGTGATACACGCTTTGGTGTTCATGTTTCAAAAGAGACATGACTGACTGAGTAGAATATTTTCGCGCAGTAGGTTACTATTACTTTCAGCGGTAGAATGGTTGCCAACCAATACTACAGAACGCAATTTGTCCTGCTATTTAAATCACAGATAGAGGAAGACGCAAATAGATTAATACCTTTTTAAGGACATTTGCGCGTAATTGAATGCAACGTATTCAACGGGATTTCGAACTCGGCTCTCCAATTTCTCGTTCAGAACCGATATCCGCAACGCATATTATCTATATATATATATATATCCAGACAGATGGATAGTTTATTATTTAAGCGCCGCTTAGATATGGCATTAGGCCTAAAGTATTGGGTACCCACTGGGGATCAAACTCACTACTCAGTTGTAATAGATTCTAACGAGACAAGCTTGCTAACTATCACACCGCTTCGAGGTGCCAAAAAGGCCGAAAGTATGGGGTACCCAGTGAGGATCGAACTCACTACTCAGTTGTAATAGGTTCTAGCGAGACAAGCTTGCTAACTATCACGCCGCTTCGAGGTGCCAAAAAGGCCGAAAGTATGGGGTACCCAGTGTGTATCGAATAGGTTCTAGCGAGACAAGCTTGTTAAACATTACACCACGTCGATAATAACGCGTAAGCAATCTAATACGATACACATTAAAGTATCAAATATGATATTTCTTAATTATATATGTCCCCTCAAATTATCAAATGTAAGATTACTTAAACAACCAAAAAAGACATGATTTAAACTACTGCATATTTTCTTTAATAGGATTTCTCGAATATTCAGGCCGGTTGACTAAAATAAATAAATATATTGTTTGTTAAATAAACGGAGTGTCATCTCAAATGAACATCCATTAAAAATAACTTTTAACATTATTAGTAATAAAATTTGCTCTCTCTCTCTCTCTCTCTATATATATATATATATATAGGTACGTGGATTAATAAATATATATATGGGAATACCGACATGTATAAAAATATTATTCTAGTGTTAATAAAAGAGTGTTCAATGCAGTATAAACAGAGCTATTACTTATATATATATATATTATCCTACGTCGGAAGCTCGAATCGGAGTTTCATGAATTACGCAGTCAAGTGCTTATTTCAAAGAGTTTTTAATATGCAACTGATGATTGCGTAATGCATGAAACTCCCAGACGCGTCTTTTGAGGCTAACCAAGAGTCGACCCAGTTTTTGTTTTTACATCTTCATAAGAATGAAAGTTTTGCTCAGCTAGGCCATCAGCCATCGATCAGTGCAAGTGATAATCGGACGGCGCAATGTCTGGTGAATACGGCGGGTGGGGTAGGACTTTCCATTTAAGAGTTTCCAACTAGTTTTTAATCCGTTTTGCAACATGTTGATTAGCGTTGTCATGTTGCAAATTCACTTTGTCATGTATAGCGACCGTTTTTTTTTCTTCAGTGCTCAGCTTAAAGTCATTAGTAGTCGATATCGATCTCACATGATGGTTTCGGTCGATATGAAATGCGGAACAGAGAGCTTGGAACCATAGATATTCGGCTCTGCCGCCGATATTGATGCATGGTCGGGCTTACCCCACGATCTTCTACGCTTAGGTTTTCCATAGTGTATCCCCTTTTCTTTGTTGGTCACTGTACGATACAAAAACCCTTTCCTTTTCTGCTGTTGAAGCAGTTGTTCACACGTAACAAGACGCCGTTCGACGTCTCTAGGCTTCAACTCGTACGGCACCCAATGTCCTTGCTTTTGAATCATTCCTAATGCTTTCAAACGTTTCGAAACTGTTGTGTGATCAACTCTTAATGATTCTGCAAGTTCAGCTTGTGCCTGACATGAGTCTTCATGAAGCAATGCCTTCAATTCTTCGTCTTGAATCTTTTTTCGGTGCACCAGAGTCTTAACAAGAATTATGCGTGCTTCAAGTACATATTTCTTTTGAATAAAGTAGTGCAGAAAAATTCCTCGTAAACACACTTTCTTTGGCACGAAAGCCGACATATTCAGCGCTATGAAAGACAAAGTTGTTTGCATATTACAAAATGAAATTTCAAGTTTGCTTATTATACTTTCTTATAGATGCTTTATCATTTGAAACTACACGCCCGTAGTTCTGGCAACGTAATCTAATAAAAACAGCCTACATTTTGGTAGTTGGATACTCAAATCTATTGTCACTAATTGTGAAGGGACCACCATATCTGTTCAGGCTACAGAGTCACTAAAAATCATCTGACCAATAAAGTCATAAAGAAAGGGACCCAAATCAATAAAAACATATCAGGTACTACTCATTTGGTTGTGGTACCTGATATATTTTTATTGTTTTTGGTCCTTACTTTTCTTTTTGAGCCTGCGACCCCTATCAACATAAGGGAGGACACTAATTGATCTGGTGCTTCCTCTATGTTGATACGGGTTGAAGGTTCGAATCCTGCCGATTGAGAAACATTTTCGTCGTAAATAAAAAGTTTGGTAGAAATAAATATATAGATATACTGTTTGATTAAAAACAGAATATCTACTTAAATACGAGTATCGATTAAAAATAATGTCCAAACAAATAAATTATATATATCGGTTGTTGAGTTGTTGAAGCCATTTCGTTAACCTTCGGGATTTTCCGTAATATATATATATATATATATATATATATATATATATATATATATATATATATATCAGTTTAAATAAATTGCAAACAATATGTTCATATTCACGGATAATCTTTCGCGTATTACAATCAAAGGATGTCAAAAATGAGCTGTAAAGTTGACAAATGTTATTTTCATTCATTTCTTAAGGTACCCAAGTACTTTCAACCTCTTTCCGAGGTCATCCTCAGGGGTGTGAGTTATGGTAACAAATGTAACCGGAAAACGGTGTCGCTAATTTTTTTTTTCCTGCTTCAAATTTAAAGGTTGACAAATTACTAACGTTCATTAGAACGTGAAAATTATCCCAAACTGATTTTTTTTTTATGTGTTGTAATGTCGTGAAAAAAAATGTTCTTTTTACAAACATTTTAGAACATCACTGCAGTATTCATAACTGCCTAAAACACACACACACACACACACACACACGCACACGCACACACAGATATATATATATATATATATATATATATATATATATATATATATATATATATGTCTGGGTGTGTGTGTGTGATTAATATCGTTAATCTCCAGTCAAAAGAAACAAAAACTATATTTGGTTATTGCTACCATCTTATATCTTTCGGGGCATTGACACTTAAAGTTTAGAAGACAAGAGTTTTTACTGGTGGCTACTTTTTTTTACACAGATAAGTGATACATTCATTGGTTCTTAGCTCTACATTGACGTCAAGAAACGAGATTTTGTTATTTCCCATGAGTTTATAATTAAATTTCATCGAGGAGTTATTTTCAAAATTTAATTTTAGTTTATTTTCTATTATATATATATATATATATATATATATATATATATATATATATATATATATATATATATATGACACCAAATCGGTTGAGTTTCGATCCCGACCAGAAGCAAGTGAATGTGTCTAGCCACACTGATGAGCTGTGATACAGCGAAACAGGCTTGTATGTGGATGACTAATATATTATGCTCTCATTACGATTGAGCTCTCTGGAGAAGAACATTTTAAAAACAGTTCCACTTCTGCTATATGCGTGACTCTTCAGAAATGAATTGAGTTTTCTCGGTGACTGGCGTCTGTATACACTGCTGATACACAACACGTTAAAATTTCTCTTCTCTGTTTCCATACGTTGATGGCTTCGGGAGTAGCGACTCCGACTGACACCAAATCGGTTCAGTTTCGATCCCGACCAGAAGCAAGTGGATGTGTCTAGCCACACTGATGAGCTGTGATACAGCGAAACAGGCTTGTATATGAATGACTAATGTATATATATTTTCAGTATCTAATATTGATGAAGACTCCACGCATAGCCGAAAAGTATTTTTCATGTTTTCAAAAGCAAAAGTAGAACTGCATGTCAACGGAAGAAAAAGGTAAAAATATACAAAAACGATATGCATATATTTGCCAATATATTTGCAAAATATATTAGATAACATACGTTATCTGATATACTGAGATCTCTGGAGAAGAAAATTTTAAAAACAGTTCCACTTCTGCTATATGCGTGACTCTTCAGAAATGAATTGAGTTCTTTCGGTGACTGGCTTATATATACACTGCTTATATACAACACGTTAAAATTTCCCTTATGTTTATCCATGCTTAGGGAGTAGCGACTTCGACTGACACCAAATCGGTCGAGTTGGATCCCGACCACAAGCAGGTGGATGTGTCTCGCCACACTGATGAGCTGTGATACAGCGAAACAGGCTTGTATGTGGATGAGTAATATATATATATATATAATAAAATTTAGATGTTCAAAACTGCTGAATGATCATTTCAACATAAGAGAGATTTCACAATTCATCGGCAACTACCACATTTTCAAAAATAAATAAAAAATGAAGGTTAAGAATTAAAAAAATTACGTCACAAAAAAATCAGTTAGCAATCAATGTCTATTTTTAGGTTTTGGACAATTTTACTTTTAGATAGAGTTGTAAGTGAAAATATTGGAAAATTTGGCTTTGTCTAGCTTTACAAAAACACACACACACACACATATATATATATATATTTATATATATATTAGGGAAATGGAAAATAAATTCAGACAATGTGAGATTGAATACACACACACACACACACAAACACACACACATATATATATATATATATAAAGGAAAACTCAACACGTCATTTAAATTGGTTATAAATTATAATTCATTTCAATAAGCTAAATTAGCTCATTTCCTCCATTTGGTACAAAAGTTTTTGCCGGAATAAGCATTTGCTTTACCTGAAGAGAGAAATAAAAAAAAAATAAAGAAAAGGAAAGAAGAGTCAGGCCAGAGGTATTGGCGTCATCCCAGCTGGGGGTATTCAGACCAGTCGCGAAGATGTTGACCACCAAGTCATTAACCGCCTACTTCTAATTCCATGGATGCGTATGTATGTATAATCCCACAAATTAACACACCCATGTACACTAACTTATATCCACATACACACATGCGCACACATCCACATATGTACATACAAATTTGACTGTGTTTATGTTTATACATAACAATAGACTTACATTTATTGATGTCCACATACGAATCTTACGTTCGTATACTCACATATATTTTACAAAGCCGGGATTTCCGCGCGGATAAACAGTGTTATATATTTGTAGGTGTGCTAACACTTCTCACACATATTCCCAAATTACACATATATTTTCATACTTAACATACATCCTCATATCCATACGTATATCTACTCATAGATGCACCCGCACCCACACATGCGTGTGTGCGTGCGCACATATAAATGTATTCTTCATACATACTTTCATCTATTTATATCCACATGCAATATATATATATATATTGATTAAAACCTCGTTTATACTAATGGTCATTCCTGGACGAGAGGTCAAAGACGTGCCAGATCATATGGTAGCTTCCCCTACGTGGATAGGAGTTGCAGGTTCAAATCCTGCCGAATGACACACATTTTCGTCATAAAAATGTATCGTAAATAATCAGGCCGGTTGATGTACATATATAATACTGTTTAATTAAAAAAAAACAACCAAAAAACAGAATATCTACTTAAATACGAGTATCGATAAAAATAACGTTCAGACAAATCATTTTCATTCATATATATATATATATATATATATATATATATATATATATATATATATATATATATATATGGACGGTCTGTCTTATGCTTAAATACAATACAATATGCAATCATATAGATGGTTTGAAGATTTTGCTCAAGCATTAAACAGTTTGTCGCCGCTTGGTGTTGACTTCAGTGTCCACTTCCTTATTTACAGACGTTCTATCCCCGTTTTTTCTATCTATCAAGATGTTTTTGTGTAGTTTTATAAAATATATTTAACGATCGCACCTTGTATATGCACCGATAAATGCATATATAAACATAAACGAATCTTCTATATCTATACAAATACTTACTCACCCATACCCACACACGTATGTATATATAGATGCAAAATATATACATGCACTTAAATATATGTGCCTACATGTACCGTGACAAATATGTGTATGCAGGCAGGTGTATGTATTTACCTGGTGATACTTTTGATTAAAAACAGAATATCTACTCAAATACGAGCATCGATTAAAAGCAATGTCCAAACAAATAAATTATATATGTCGGTGGTAGAAACCATTTCGTTAATCTTCGGAATTTTCCGTAATATATGTGATGAAATTTAAATCAGGGGAGAGAGAAATTGAAGATATATCTCATATCTCTTGGATATTTAAAATGAAGTGACCTGTGAAGAACAGAAATAAGACAAGTCCTGGCAACAAATAAATAAAAAGCAAAAGAATAAAAATAAAATATAAAACAATACATAAAGCAGGAACAAATATGCAAATTCAGAACTGAATCATTTGCATATTATTTTGCATGTTACTTTGATAATATTTTGCATAAATATTGAAGTAAAAGAAGAAAAAACACTGAAGAAGAAGAAGAAAAAAAAGAAATTCTTTAAAAAGACAGGTGTCACCTTTTTTTTAAAACTTGCAATAATACAAAAGAAAACAATGTAAAAAGCAACTCATAACAAACAATAAAGCTTTGTGTTAATCATATATATATATAGTTATGTATCAATTTTACATTGCGACATGGAAATTTCTATGTTTCGAGATAGGTTCTCATCATCAGGCAATGTTGATGTGGTAGTACAGATGATTGATTTAAAATTGATACATAACTATATAATTATATTATATAATACTCATTATATTGAGCACTGTTTATAAAAAAAACCCTCTTCACTTGGAATTTTATATGTATATATATATATATATATATAGGTATTTACATTTATTTCTATACATATATATATATATATATATATATATATATATACATACTTATACAGGATGCGATGAGTAAATTGTCGGCATGTTATATTTTTAGTTTCGTGTATGAATGTTGTTTTTCTTTTTTTATTTTGTCAGCTGGACAGTGTGGTAGGGTCATTTCAGCACCGTCTGTGAGAAAAAAATGCCATCATGGCGCTATTCTCTCCGCCAGACATTTGGAAACGGCATTTTGTACTGCTTGGAATTCGCACCGGAAACTCTAACACAAACATTTCAGAGTGTTTGGATGTCAATCCTAGGACATTGCAGAGGATTCGGAAAGAACTGGATGATATCTCCAGTCAACATCGTGGTGTTCAGAAGCCCAAATTAAGTGCCTTGAGAAAGTAGAGCTACCCTGGGTCAAGAGAATGGGGCTGTCAGAAGACACTATATCTGGCAACAGGACTCTGTACCATGTCACACAAGAAGGAGAGCCCAGTTATGGCTGTCAAGTTATTTCTGTGAACGCATAGCCTTTACATCTGTCCTCTTTATCTCTCCAGACTCTAAACCCTTTGATTATTATATATAGGCCGCAGTTGAGCGAAGGACCAACAAAAGTCATTGCAAGACCAAAGATATACTGAAGGCAAGGGTTATGGCGGCAATCACCAACTTAAACAAGAAGACTGTCCGGAAGAGTTGTAGGAGATTCCGATGTCGTCAGGAGGCTGTGGTTGAAGTCAATGACGATTTTATTGAATAAATTTTCTCTTTAGTTTTTCAAGACATTTTTGTGTCGTTTTATAAAATATATTTCTCCATCGCACCATGTATATGCGCAGTTAAATGTATATATAAACATAACTGGATCTTCTATATTTATACAAATATTTACTCACCCATACACACACACATGTATATATAGACGCAAATATATACATGCACTTAAATATATGTGCATACATATACAGAAACTTATGAGTATATACAAATACAAAACATATTCACACACACACACATATATAATTAAATCTGTCTTTCAATATATATATATATATATATATTAATATATATTTATATACCTACATATATACAAATTTATATTCATGAATATGTCTCCAAATATATATATATATATAATTCCAAGTGAAGAGGACTCAAGGTTTTTTATTTTGAGCTCTCTGGTATTTATTTTACTATAAACAGTGCTCAATATGAGCATTATAGAGCTAAATATAATATAATTATATAGTTATGTATCAATTTTACATTGCGACATGGAAATGTCTATGTTTCGAGAAATCATCTGCACAACTACGTCAACATTGCCTGATGATAAGAACCTCGAAACATAGAAATTTCCATGTCGCAATGTAAAATTGATACATTATATAATTCATAATTATTATATATGACTGAATAGAAAAGGGACAAATAGGGAACGTATCTTAATCTAACATGTTTCACTTTCATTAAAGCCTTTTGAGAGATCGAAGTGACACGCATCTGACCAATGAGAACTAAGCTCAAATTGTAACATACCAGTATTCTGGATCTTTGTTTTTGTTTTCCTTTTTCTCTCTGAAGAAGCTTTAATAAAATTGAAACGTTAGATTGAGATACGTTTCCTAATAGTTCTTTTTCTTTATTCTGTTATCTTTTCGAATTCCGATCCATACATTCAACTCATATATATGCATATATATATATCGACACACACACACACACACACACACACACACACACACACACACACACACACACACACACACACGTATATATATATATATATATGAATTAAATATATGGATTACAACCCAACAAGATGCTAGAATAGAGAACAAACGTCGCTAGATCTAAAATATTTCACTAATATTAAAGCTTCTGCAGAGACCGATTGAGAAATTAACAAAACAGACAAAATACTGGTAGCCTATGATTTTGGGTTACTATATATATATATATATATATATATATATAAAGTAACCCTAAATCACAGCCTATCAGTAATTTGTCTCTTGTATGATTTTGAGTTAGTTTATATATATATATATATATATATATATATATATATATATATATATATATGCAATATAAACTAACCCAAGATCATAGCCTTAATATATATATATATGTTAAGCTTTAATAAAAGTGAAACATCTTAGATTTAGAGACGTTTTCTAGTTTGTCCTTTTTTTCTTTATTCTATCATCTTGTCAGATACCGATCGATATAGTCAACATATATATATATACATACACGTATTTTTGCATTTTACATTTTACATAATGCACTGTATAGCGTCCTTGTTTAACTTTATGTACAATATATATGTTTTTTGTTGCTGCAAAGTATATATATATATATATATATATATATATATATATATATATATATATATATATATGGTGGGGTTGTAGGTATATAAATATATTTATATTAGAGTTACATACAGGTATATGCTTATTTGTTGTTTCATTTTCTGTGTAAAAGTTATTAAATAGTTATCAAGTTACTTTCTTTAATTCAATCATCGTTTTCATTTTCTGTGATTGCTTTGAAAACTAAATACGAATGTCTGTTTAATTAAATAAAAAAGAACTTTTGAAATAAAAAAAACGTTCTTTCAACATTACCTCTACCATTAACATATTGGGGTATTTCGAATGGGCCATCCTGTGTTGCTGCAAAGTATAAGTTTCACATGTATATACATATATATATATATATGTAAGTATATATATATATATAAGTATATATGTATCTATGAGAGATTTTCTTTTTTGTAGTTTTTAGATCCCCAATTTCTGTTTTTTTTTTTCTAAAGGTATTTTTGTTTACCTGTTGTGTTCTTTGATTGTAAACAAAGGTGGAAAATATTAAAATCCGTTTCCAGAAATCTTATAAGTCACCAATTATAAAATTACGAGTATTCTTTTTCTGAAAATTTTCTTTTTTTTTTTTTTTTTTCTTTTTGCATATATAATATTTTGTTTCCGCGGGTGGAGGTGAATAGAAAAAACAAAAAACAATGGCAGGTGAAGTCTTTTTTTAGGTCTATAATTCCGAAACATGCATTTAGGGGCCTCCTAGTGGTTTGTATCTGTTTATTTTCTTTATTCTAGGAGGCTAAGATAAAAATAGATTGGCTCTAAAATGTAAAAGGTAGATAGGTTGGGTTATTGTTGGCAAGTCAGGCTTAAGGCTAGAACAAACAGAGCGATAGATGAAAGAGGATGATAGATAGATAGATAGATAGATAGATAGATAGATAGATAGATAGATAGATAATGAACAGACTGAGATAGATAG
>JBBBDQ010002328.1:232500-287500 GCA_037127315.1 Ascarosepion bandense
GATAGATAGATAGATAGATAGATAGATAAACATAATATGAACTAAATGGAATATGAATAGATAGATAGATAGATAGATAGATAGATAGATAGATAGATAGATAGATAGATATTGATACATGAATAAATTTATAATAAAAGCTGAAAACTGCTTTAGCTTGAGGTTTTGGGAAGTATGGTACGTGTAAATATTGTGTCAGATGATTTTTACGACGTGTTAAGATTTGTATCGCCAAGCAACGTAGACGTTTGAAACGATGGGATACTATTCATCTATTCCCTCCATCAATTTAGACAACCTCAGATCACACCTTTCACAGAATATGTACAATGCCAAGCAATGCAAACTTCTGAATTGATGGGATGCGAGGCTTTATTACAATTTTTAATGTAGGTTTTCAGGTTCAGTTTTACAGACCCCAACGTCCCAATGATAACTGGAACAATAGTAGCCTGGACGAACCATATTCAGGAAACATTAAACTGGAGAGCGGTGCATGCTTGATCGTTTCAAGCTCTTTAACTTTGATATTATGGTCACCAGGAATAGCCATATTGATAAGGTTGCATTTTCTTGTTTTATTTTGTACTTTTCAACAATAATAATGCTTGGTTTGTTGGCTGATAAAATCCCATGAGATTTTGACTTGTTCGAATTTAATTACCATTTCTGGTTTATGGTAAAACAATTTTCCGCTTTCAAGCGAAATTTTTGAAGCAGTTTTTATTAGCACAACATATTTTTACCATTTTCGTTTGAAAGCATGACATTGGCTTCGCTTGGCCGTGTGTTCTTTCTGGGCACGCAGTAAAGTGTGCCGGGATAAACGGCATAAAGACATACAGACGGACGCTCGATAAAGACATATAGACGGACGCTCAGGCGATGCCTTGTCGCGCGCGTCACGTGATAGCTTTTAAAGTACGCTCCTTTTCAAAGGCACAATATAAATTACGTTAAAGTCAAAATATGGGGGAAAATATAACAACATCGGAAACATAACATCAGTGAGAATGGCTAGTGAAATGGCTGAAAGCGGTTGGAAACTTTAAAATTATAGAGCAGTTTTACATTCCTTAACTCCAGTAAAAGGGTAATATGTAAGAATACTGGAAAAAAAATAAACAAAAATTTATAAAATCTTCCTTGTCGGTCATTTTAAAAGAAAGATTGCTGCCCAAATATACATTGATATATATAATATATATATATATATGTGTGTGTGTGTGTGTGTGTGTGTGTGTGTGTGTGTGTGTGTGTGTGTGTGTGTGTGTATTCAGACAGCAAGTTTTCTTTTAGACATAAATTGCAAACATTGTGTCTGCCTATTTTTATTAAAATCCGTTCATAGTCACAGATAATCTTTGGCGTATTATCTAAACTTATTTATAAATGGAACTTTGTGTGTGTGTGTGTGTGTCTGTGTTTGTGTGTATCCGTTACCTATAGACTCCGAAACGGTTGAACAAATTTTCTTGAAAATTTACACAGTTGTACTCTAAGCGTCTGCGAGTGTTCTTAGCCAGGTTTTGTGTCGAGGTACTCCCGATAAATATTGAAAATCGATAATCGAAAAAATCGGGTTATAGAAGGAGTGGTCGGATTTTAATCAAATTTGATACACTCATAGACAAAGACATAAGAAAAGATATTCAGAAGTTTCAAGGTTGCAGTTCTTACAGTAGTGCAGAAAATTTGATATCGATACCAGGAAACCAAAATTTGACTTATATCGATTCATTTTTCTTTCAGTCTACGGTTTCGCTTTAACTGGAAACAACTATTGCTTTTTAGTCTTTCGTGCCAACGTCCAAAGAGTCTAATCTCCAGGACCATGGATTAGTTTTAAAGCTTTCATTACACCCGAGCAACGCCGGGCTATACTGCTAGTAATTGAAAGATGTCAGAAATGAGTTGTAACGTTGACAGATTCTATTATTATTCATTTCTTTCAATCTCCTTCCGAGATCATTTATTTTAAAAAATGTTTTTAATAAAGCCATTCTTGGAGATTCCGAGGAAGATGCCATCGTAAGAACTAAAGAAAATTTGAAAAAGACAAAAACAAGAGCAACAACTCGTCAAAAAAACAAAAAACAAAAACAAATAAAGCGACCCCAACGCGGGTGGTTAAAAAATGGAGGATTGAATTACTATAACATACTATGTGAAACTGCCCCCCCACCCCCGCCCCAAAAAAATTGTTTAAAGATTCAAAATTTTTTCTAATTCTTTTTTGAAACTTTAGGTAATAACCGATAAGAATGCGCTGAAAAGAGCAAAAAAAAAAAAAATAAATAAATAAATAAAATAAAAAATAAAAAATGAAAAACAACAAATTTAAAGGTGGTGGTAGTATTCTTCAGGTTTTCCCATTCAGGTATGAATCCATATCTACCCTTCCACTAGTTATAGGCAAATAGAAAGACAGACCGGATTCTATAACCTTGGTTGCAAACCCGTCTACTGCAGTACGAATTAGCAACTTGCTGAGGGAAAATCTTCACACCACATGCTGCTGGGAACCGCTCAGCATAGTTGTAATATAAACCACAACTTCCCTCTGTGGGTGTTGAAAAAGCTAATGTGCAGTCAAGCTTAAAATATGTGTCATTCTATTAAACACAAATGCATCAGACACAAAGAATTTTATAATAAAATAATAATTTCTATTATTGCTATCAATCTCAGAGCTAAGATGAATAAATTGAATACTTTTTATTTGTTTATATTTCTTAGATGAGGTAGTATTTACGGTATTTACATTATTCGGACTATTGTCCTCATCTTTCTTGCCATTCGTACGAATGTAAATAACGGTATTATTTTGTAATTACGATATGTAAAAAGAAATAAAGAGATGTTTCCGACACTTCAGTTTATTGACAAATACACACAAAAAACAAAACAAAAAAAAAACAGAAAAAATGTTAATGTTAATGTGACATTTAGATAATTGCTAGAAATTGTTTACAACTTTTTCAGTTCAGATATATATATATATATATATATATATATCAACTTATTTATAAATGGAACTTTGTGCGTGTGTATGTGTGTGTGTCTGTGTGTGTGGACTCCTAAACGGCTGTACCGATTTTCTTGAAAATTTACACAGTTGTACTATAAGCGTCTGCGAGTGTTCCTAGCTAGGTCTTGTGTTGAGGTACCCCCGGAAAATATCGAATAAAAAAAATCGGGTTATAGAAAGAGTGGTTTGATTTTAATCAAATTTGATGCACTCATAGACAAAGACATATAAAAAACCATATTCAGAAGTTTCAAGGTTGCAGTTCTTACAATAGTGCAGAAAATTGATAATATATATATATATATATATATATATATATAAAGCAAGATGTTTGTGTGTGTGTGTCTGTTTATCTGTCTGTATTTTTTCAGCCCTTTTATTTTAGTTTTTGCTTCGGGTTTGGCTCTAAGTAGGTATAATTGTAGTTCTTAGTATCAGCCATGATACCATTTACTCAGAGGACTTATTTAGCCTTCAAAATTCAGTTTACGACGAAAAAATCTTATTTGATATTGATACCAGGAAATCAAATTTGACTTACATCCATTCATTTTTCTTTCAGTCTACGGTTTCGCTTTAACTGGAAACAACTATTGCTTTTTAGTCTTTCGTGCCAATGTCCAAAGAGTCTGAGCTCCAGGACCATGGATTACTTTTACTCCAGGACCATGGATTACACCCGAGCAACGCCGGGCTATACTGATAGTATATATATATATATATATATATATATATATATATATATATATATATATAAGAACGAAGAATAAAGAATAAAATTGCAACGTTCGAAACATTAATTTAAAACATTGCTCAACATAAAAATCGAGTAATGTATATTTATTATTAATTACTACATTCTTCTTCTTTTATGTGCCTTGTCCTTTCAGGACGTAAATGATCGTGGTCTTCCATGTCTCCCTATCCCTGGTGGTTCTAAGCAGGCTTTCTCCTGTTCCTCCATGCAACACCTGTTCTGCTATCCATCCGCTCAGACCAGTCAAGTACGTTACACGCTGTTTTCCTCTGTCTCTCCTTCCCTCTATCTGGCCTGTTAGTATAAGGTTCTCCATGCCTACTTTCCTCATTGCATATCCAAGAAACTTTAACTGTCTCTTCCTGATGTTCAGTATTAATTTCCCTTTCGTTTCCACCCTTTCTTTTTTATATTTTTATTTTTATTGCTTCTCACTATATCGTATTACCTTTGATGTATCTATTGTAGTATCAAAATTGTCCTCTCTGCTTTCTCCATATTTTGACCACTTCTTATAGAAAACAGGTAAGAAATGAAGAAAGAAAAAGAACTTTTTAAAAAAGAAAAAGAAAATTAGGTTAAAAGTAGGTTGACACTTTGACCATTAGGAAGAAACAAGAATAAAAAAAAAAAAAATTAATAAAGAAGAAAAAAGAAAGAAAAAAGTATGTAGTCCCCAGAAACTACAGGCCAAATTTCAAAATGAATCTTTATTCTGATTAGTGAAAAGGGACACACAAACATTTTTTATATCTTCCCACATACATGAATAGCAAACCGATGTTTTTTTTTGTATTTAAATGTAAATCATTTTTACAACCAACATCAGTCATTGCGTGATGACGAGATTCTATCTCGAAACATAGAGATTTCCTTATCGCAAGTAATTTTAATTCATAATTATATATATATCCCTACCCTCTGAAAAGTCCCGATTGCCTGAAAATAGCGGTTAAGAATGAAACTTACTACTTCCTCTTGGTGACAAACAATTTACTTATATTAATTTTTCTCTTTTTCTTTTGTTTCTTTTTCTTTCTCTATCTATCTCCTACACACACACTTTCTTTCTCTCTCTCTCTTTCTCTTTATCTATCTACCTATATATATATATATATATATATATATATATATATATATTATCTGTGTGTGTGTGTACTTTATGATTACGTATGTATTATGGTGTGCATTTTGGGTTTATAATTTCTTTATCTTTATCCCTTGTGCGGATTATGTAAGCTTTTCTTTTGGTATTAAAGAATTATCCTGAGTGAAAAGTTTGTTGGATTATCATCTAAGCCATTATATATATATATATATATATATATATATATATATATAATTTATTAACCTGTATGTCATAATGAAATTAGACCAGTACACATTTCTATTGAAATGTGCTCAGTACATATATAATGTGGAGCTTTCAAATATTTTCACTCAGAATATATATATATATATATATATATATATATATATATATATATATATTTTAATTCAGATACTTCAATCCAAGGGAAAAAAGCAGGAAGGTAAATTCCAAAAAACCCGATCCTAATGAATATTTAAAATTTTATTTTAATATTAAAAAATGATACAGGAAGAGAGCTCCATGTAATAAAATATTACAGAGCAAATATATATTAAAAAAGGATTAATTCAAAGATGTTGAATGGCCATTTCGATATGAAGATCCCCACGGGGGACAACACATCACCTCAGCAACAGAAAAATCCTTTCAGAAACTGGAGAAAAATTAGTCTACTTTTCCTTTTTAAATAGATAGCAAAGAAATTAAAAAAATAAAATAAAATAAAAAGAAAACGAAAAAGGAAAAGATGAAATAAAATCAAATAAATAAGAAAAGAAAAAATTGACATCGTCTGGGTTCGCAAAAAAAAATTTTTATTTTAATTTGATATATATATATATATATATATATATATATATATATATATATATATAAAATTAAAATAAATATTCAAAATTCAAAAATGTTGAATGAACATTTCAACATGAAATCCCTAAGAGATCCCACGTATACTCAGCAACAGTCAGTATATATCAAAATGAGAAAGAAAAGATTAAAAAGAGAAATAAAAAAATAAAAAAATAAAGAAATGAAAGAATAAAAAAATAAATAACGGTTAAGATTTGGGAAATATACGTCACAAAATTTTTTTTTTGAAAATCAGTCTATTTTTGGTTTTTAGTTTTTTTTGGTTTTTAGGGATTTCATGTTGAAATGTTCATTCAACATTTTTGAATTTTGAGAATTTATTTTAATTTTATATTGGCTCTGTAATTTTAATTACATTGAGCTCTCCTCCTGCATCATTTTTAATATTAAAATTTTTTATATTAATTAGGATCAGGTTCTTGGAATTTACCTTCCTACGCCGGACGATACTGCTAGTATATATATATATATATATATATATATATATATATATATATATATATATATACTAGAAGTATAGCCCGGCGTTGCTCGGGTGTAATGAAAGTTTTAAAACTAATCCATGGTCCTGGAGCTCAGACTCAGCCTAAAGAATATTTGTGTGGAGTTTGGTGAGAATCGGATAAAAATTGTGGATTTGTATAAAGGACATACAGAGAGATAAACACACTCACTCACACACACACACACACACACACACACACACACACACACACACACACACACACACACACATCTTGCCTTTTATATATATATTATCGATTTTCTGCACTATTGTAAGAACTGCAACCTTGAAACTTCTGAATATCGTTTCTTATGTCTTTGTCTATCAGTGTATCAAATTTGATTAAAATCGAACCACTCCTTCTATAACCCGATTTTTTCGATTATCGATTGGATATTTATCGGGGGTACCTCGACACAAATCCTAGCTAAGAACACTTGCAGATGCTTATAGTACAACTGTGTAAATTTTTAAGAAAATCAGTTCAGCCGTTTCGGAGTCTATAGGTAACGGATACACACACAGAGAGAGACACACACACAGACAAAGTTTCATTTATAAATAAGTTTAGATAGATATATAGGAGAGAATGGCAGACCCGTAAAGATGGAGGGGGATAACCCCAAAGATTTTAGGCCATGAGAATAAATTATTAATTAGATAAAAACAGAGAACTCGACGGATAGAATCGTAAAATATAGAGAGGAAAACTTAACACATATTTAAACGGTTATAAATCAAGATTTATTTCGACAACGTAAATTAACTTACATTGTGTCATTCAAACCGTTAAAAAATATATAAATTCACCCAGAATATTTAAAAATGATATTTTGTAATATTCTTCAGTGAAGTTATTTTTTGTGTTGATTTATAATTGTCTAAATATGTGTTGAGTTTTCCTCTCAATATAATGGCTTATATAAGCCGAAAGCTCAGATCCGATAAAAAAATCAACAATTACTTCGATTTTTTGTCGTCTTTTAACGATAGCACCATCAAGCTTATCAGATTATACGAAAGGATCCTACACAAAATAAATAGACAAAACTTGTCTATATTATTCAACGAAACCTGTATTAATATATATATATATATATATATATATATATATATATATATATATAGATATATATTCGTCATCCAAATACAAGCCTGTTTCGCTGTATCACGACTCATCAGTGTGGCTAGACATCCACTTGCTTCTGGCTGGGATCGAAACTCGATCGATTTGGTGTCAGTCGGAGTCACGAACACCTAAGTCATAGGCGTATGAAATCAGAAAAGGGAAATTTTAGAGTGTTATATATAAGCAGAGTATACACACGCTAGTCAGCGAAAGAACTCAATTCATTGTTGAAGAGTTATGCATAAATCGCAGGAGTGGTACTGTTTTTTTTTAAATCTTCCTCTCTAGAGAGCTCAATCGTGATGAGAGCATGATATATATATATATATATATATAGTGTATAGAAGCAGCAAAGAATTTTCTAAACATATCCTGTTAAATATAAGAGACAATGAATGTCTATTAAGTTTAATCATGAGCCGTTCTAAACGTCGTATTCTGGCTTTAATTTCAGTTGAAAATAAAGACAAAAATTCTCCAACATTTGGATATTTTTTTATTAATTTGGTTCTAAGCTTTCGGCTCACATGAGCCATCTTCAGAGATGTTATTAAGACGGTAACACAATAACATCCACCATCACCGACGATTTTATTTTGTGTTGACATAAAACTCCGCTAGGCAACGGTAATAGTTACCAAAAATAACAAACGCAGTTCGCAAATTTGCAATGTGGTTCTATGACGTCACACCGCGTGATAGCGCGAAATGACAACAAAACCATGTATTCAAATGCAATGTAATGTGTTATGGCCAGATTTAAACGTGATTTTATTAAGTGTGGGTTGTTTGGATTTAATATACATGGCCTCCAATACCTGAAGGTTCTTTTTATTGTGCGTATGAGTAAGCCAAAATACGACATTTAGAACGGCTCATAATTAAACATAATAGCCATTCATTGTCTTTTATATTTAACAGTATATATATATATATATATATATATATATATATATATATATATATATATATATATATATACCAATGCCTTTCGTCCACTGAGATACTTTATCGAGGTTCTTTTTTCATGCTTTAATATATGCATGACCATGACATTCAGTCAGTTAAGTGCCATACGTGATACACGCATGGGTGATCATGTCTCGCAAGAGACATGACTGACTGGGCAGAAGATTATCCCGCAGTAGGTTGCCATTGCTTTCTGCGGTAGACTGGTTGCCGACCAAGGCTATAGAACCCAATCTGTCCTGTTATTTAACCCATAACTGGAAGGAAGAGACGGATTAGTACCTTTCCCAAGGGTATTTGCGCGTAAGTGAATACAATGGATTCAACTGGAATTCGAACTCGGTTCCCCGGTTTCTCGTTCCGAGACGATCGATATCCACTGTACCACAACGCACATCCTACCATGACATTACAACACACAAAAAACTCCATTTTTGATAATGAACGCTAAGCATGACTATCAAGCGTTCCTTTTAAAGTAGAAAAATTATCGCAATATATAGAAGCACAATATTACAGTAATATATAGTAAAACAATTTTATAGTTATTTTGTTACTACTATTTGCACCCCTGAAGATGATCTCAGAAGGAGATTTTAAATTTGAAGAGTTATGCAGTAGGTAGTTGGGAAATTGAGAAATGGAAATAAAAGCATCTTTAAAAGTTACAGCGCATTTCTCACATATTTCAGTTATAATACGCAGAAGATTACTGGTGAGTATGAACGAATTTTATTAAAGATCACATCTCAAAAGACTGACTGGACAGAAGATTTTCCCGCAGTAGGTTGCCATCGCTTTCTGCGGTAGACTGATCGACAACCATGGATATAGAACCGAATCTGTCCTTCAGTAGTTGTCTATATTTTTGAATAATATAAATAAGCAGTTCTTCTATTTAACTCATAGCTAGAGGGAGAAGTGATGGATTAATACCTTTCATAGAGTATTCACGCGTAAAATTCAACGAATTCAACTGGAATTCGAACTCAGCTCCCCCATTTTTTGATCTGTGCGGATATCCACATGTGGTGCGTTGTGGTGCAGTGGCTGAGTTCAAATTATAATTAAATTCATTGCATTCACTTGGGAAAAGTATTAATCCGTCTCTTCCCTCCAGCTATGGGTTAAATAACAGGACAGACGGGCTTCTATAGCTTTGGTTTGCAACCACTACCACAGAAAGTAATTTGCAAATTACTGCGGAAAAATCTTCTGCCTAGTAGGTCATGTCTCTTTCGAGACATGATCGCCTAAACATGTATCATGTATTTCACTTAAATTATTGACTGACCAGAGTGGTATCTAGGTCCCATCACTTTACCGTTGAAATAGTTAAATGTAACCGTCACTTCTACTCGAATAGTTTCTTTTCTCACACTTCCCGCCTGTGGAATTCTCTTCCGTTTACTTGCTTCCTTGATAGATTCAGTCTTCAAAAATTTAAATGCAGTGTCAGCTGCCATCTTATGGAATCCCTTTAATCTTTTACCCTTTCCTGTATTAGTCTTTTCTGCCAGTGTAACTCTCCGCACATTAGTGGCGGTTACACCTTGCTTGGGGTGAAATGATTAAAATAACAAATAAAAAGTATTTTGTGGCGAAATGTTTTCATCCGCTATGAAGCATTAATTACACTGAAAAAGAAATAAATTAAAACCTGTTTAAGAACAAATACAACAAATGTATGCGACAAATAGTTCCAAATCTTATTAATTGACTTCCTTCTCATTGTGTAGACGAAGCTATTCCGGTTTAATTTTAAATGTCGTTTCTGCAAAGGTCAGTCAGTTAGTTAGTTAAGTGCCATACGTGATACACGCATGTCTTGAAAGAGACATGACTGACTAGGCAGAAGATTATCCCGCAGTAGGTTGCCATTGCTTTCTGCGGTAGACTGGTTGCCGCCAAAGGCTATAGAACCCAATTGCTATTTAACCCATAACTGGAAGGAAGAGACGGATTAATACCTTTCCCAAAGGTATTTGCGCGTAAGTGAATACAATGGATTCAACTGGAATTCGAACTCGGCTCCCCGGCTTCTCGTTCCGAGCCGATATCCACTGTACCACTACGCACATCTGCAAAGGTATAGAAGCATAAAAAACTCGAGTTTCTAATATGGACGATTATTATTATTATTATTATTATTATTATTATTATTATTATTATTATTATTATTTATCGGAACAAAGTTCTCTTTGAGTCTATGGTATGTCCGCTCTCTTTTTGGGAACAGAATTACACCACTGTGCAAATTTGTGTATATGTTAGGTGAAGGTGTGTGTTCAATATGTAAACAAAGAAGATAAAAGCATAAAAAACTCGAGTTTTTAATAAGAACGTTTATTCTTATCATGTGGACTCTAGTGAAACAAAGTTCTCGTTGTCTATATAGCATGTTCGTTTCTTTTTTTTGGTACAGAATCAAGTTTGGATAACAATAGTTGAAATGGTCGAGTTTAGGTCAGCTTTGCGCTGTGTTAGAACGACCAGAGTACAGATTGTACTTACTTCATCCATCAGTCGACTGAGGAAAAGGAGACGTTTCCAAGGGAGTACGTTTTCAACTGCATTCTGCTACAGTACCGGTCATAATTATTAGGCAACCTTGTTTAAAAGAAATTTTGTATTTCATACTATTTTTAGTATTTATTGCCAAGTGGATAATTCGAAATGAAAATAGAATGGTGCTTTTGTTATTATTACTTTGCAAAATTTTACAAGGCAAAGAAGCAAAGATGAACTCATCCGAATCACCCTAAATTTTTTTCACTCTTTCATCGATGAAACTGCAATATAGATAATTATAAAATATTTATATATTCATTTGATGTTATTGTGCAGTATTAACAAGAGAACCATTCTATTTTCATTTACAATTATTCACTTGGCAATAAATACTAAAAAATAGTATGAAATATATAATTTTTTTTAAAACACTGGGGTGGCTTCATAATTATGGCCGGTAATGTACATCTTAAGTTAAGATAACAATTGTTAAAATGGTCGAGCTCAGGTCAGCTTTGCGCTCAGTTGGAACAACCAGTTTACTTATTGACATCTTCTACCCGAAAAAAAATTCAGCCTTAATTAAGCGTGCATTTTTTTTTTTTTTGCAGCGGAGATAAGAGGCATGCAAGGTCATTATGCTTCGCTTAAAGTACTAATGGCACTAAAGAAGAGATAAATAAAACCTCATTTAAGTACAACTTCAATAGATTTATGCGACAAATCGTTCCAAATTTTATTCTATTGATTTCATTCTCATTAGGCTCCAGTTATGGGTTAAATAACAAGGTAGGACTTGGGGACCCTGCCCTTAAAAAACAAATCCCAATGAATCTTGATACTCGAAAAGAAAAAAGTATGACTACACACAAAACTTATATAAAAACAACAATAAATTGTTGAAAGAAAAAGGTATTACCAGCAATAAATAAATAAAATTTAGTTGGCAATAAATGACCCGCCGAGGTTGATATGCCATAAAAACAACCAACTAACCAACCATCGTTACTTGCGCTCAGTTGGAACAACCAAAAATAAAGCTTGACCTACTCCAGGTTTAGGCTTGTGGAAGAAATGGGAAGAGAGTTTAGACGTCAGTGGACCTAGGAAACTAACATTCTCCAGGGGGAACTTAATTACCACGTGGTTCTACATCTTGTAATAAAGAGGAGAAAAGTTTGAGACAGAAAATGTTTGGCTCTCAACAGCATCACCTAAACAACGTTTGACGAAACCCAGTGGGATAATTCTACTTCCGGTTGTTTTACTCTTAGGACCATGGGAAAAAGTATTTTAAAAATTGTTATTTATTTTATTTATCAAGTTTAATTTTCCCACAAAGCCGGAAGAAACGAGATTCAGAATTCGCAAATATTGGCATTTAAAATTAGCCCCCTTCCCACAAAAAATTACTATAAAGAAGATTTCGTAGCGCCGAGCTTTCAAAAGAAACCGAGTTCTGACACTCATAATCAACAGCTTCTTGCATTATAAACTGCACACGACTGAGGTAAAAAGTTAAACAACAAATTGGTGAATATGTCAATCTCGACTCGACGTGAGGGCATGTTGGATGGAAAAATGTTCGCCTCATTTTGACGTGTCTGACATACACCACTTACGCCGTTGTAAAAATAACATTCTTGTCAACAATGTTACATTGCCTCGATGGCGTTGGGCAGAAGTAATGGGTTGTGGGGGTCAGAGTGGTCGAGGTAAACATGTCGATTAAAAACCTGAATTCTATTTACTTGATGAGTCGCAACATCAAATGTTTAGACTTTCAAGTCAAACTTTATTTACATTGGGAGGAATGTCCGCATCTGTGTTGTTATTATTATTATACCATTTCAGCCGTTATGTTCTCCGACTTTCATCAGGTACTCACCGATCCGTGTTAGGTTCAGAGAATTTTGAAATGAATCCTTTATTCCCTCAAGGTAACGCAAATCGACAGGTACATAAGAAAGGCCGATGGGCAGAATGGCCAAGCCGTTGTGGTAATAACAAAAATGAGGACATTCGTCTGAAAGGAAATAATGTTAACTTCTAGTCTCAGAAATTCAGACAAAGAGAAAATTAAGATTTATATAAAATCTCGATATACGGGAGTTTATATTGGGACTACAGTGCCCCCCCCCCCATATATATATATATATATATATATATATATATATATATATATATGCGTGATACAGCGAAACAGGCTTGTATGTGGATGACTAATATATTATGCTCTCATTACGATTGAGCTCTCTGGAGAAGAAAATTTTAAAAACAGTTTCCACTTCAGCTATATGCGTGACTCTTCAGAAATGAATTGAGTTCTCTCGGTGACTGGCGTGTGTAAACACTGCTGATATACAACAGGTTAAAATTTCCATTCTCTGATACCATGCGTCAATGGCTTAGGGGGTAGCGACTCCGACTGACACCAAATCGGTCAAGTTTCGATCTCAGCCTAAAGGCGAGTGGATGCGTCTAGCCACACTGATGAGCTGCGAAACAGGCTTGTTTGTGGATGTCTAATATATATATATATATAATTAATGGATTTGTTGTTTAATCCGATATATTTGTATAACGTCAAATATTTTTATCACTAATAAGATTTTTCGAATATTCAGGCCGGTAGACGAAAATAATTAAGTATGCTGTTCTATAAATAAACATAGCGTCTACTCGAATATGGGTAACCACTAAACGACGTTTAAGTAATAAAAATCTCTCGGATTAATAAATGAAAAATATATTTCTAAAAATTTCTTCGTCTACGTTAGGGTACGAAACTGAGAAGAGATGTATATTTCGAGAGTTGGGAGAGGTCTGTTCAAAAGCACTCTTTGGGATTCATTTGGTCTTAGTTTCTCTATAGTCAAAGCACATCCGGTCGGTTTTCCCAAGGGGAGCGCAGGCTTGAATACTGCAGAAGAACGCATATTTTTTTAATAAGATTTCTCCGAGAGTCAGGCCACTAGATAAAAATAAATAAATATAGTGTTTTATAAATAATTTGTTTCTTTGTTTGAGTTTTGTTTAACGGCATATCAATACCTCTGTGGGCTATTTAATGGCAAACAGGTGGGATTTTAAGGTATTTTTTAATGTTCAGTTATTGTGAGAACGTTGATTTAGTCAGATTTTAATGAAATCTTTTTGTTTTTATTCTTTTTTATTTTAGAAAACTGAAAATGTCTTCTCGTTTTGTATTAAAAAATGTTTTGTTGAGAATAAGTTTTTTTTTCCTTCAAAATGTGTTATGGTGATAATTTTGTCAAAAACGCATTGTTGGCAACATTTTTCCTTCAAAAAAGTATATTTTTCTATAAAAGTCTATTTTTAAGTATATATTTCTATTTTTAGTCTATTTTTATACTTTCATAGTGTTTTGACCCCAGTTTGGGGGGTTAAGTATTTACCCATAGCTGGAACCCTAACAGGTGATATCACTCCAGTTCAGGGTAGACCTGGGAACAACAGCAATTAAGAGGTGGTTCCATGCTCCTCACAACTTCCCAATCAGAGACCTTGCTGCCGGATGCAGTTTACCGTCATGCCAAGGACCAGTTTTATAAATAAAGTCACTACTCAAATACGGGAATCTACAAAAATAACATTTAAATAAAAATGAGTCTGGTTAATAAATGAAAGAACCGTTTTTAAATATATATATACTATTCACTTTGGGCCAAAACAACATATATATATATATATATATATATATATATATATAGAGAGAGAGAGAGAGAGAGAGTTGGGGTGAGAGAGAGAGGGACAATTCGGTCTTATCATTATTATTGAATATATGATGTAAACACTTTGGGAAGAGGAATGATAGCAAGTAATTTAGTTTGGGTCCAAAGTGAACTGACAAAATGGTATGGGTCCAAGGTGAACTAGTAAATAAATTTGGGCCCAAAGTGAACCAGTAAATTACTTTGGGTGTAAGATTAACTCGTGAATCGGTTTGAGTCCAAAGTGAAGTTGTAAATTAGAATGGGCCCAAAGCGACTAAAAAATTTGTTTGGGCCCAAAGTGAGCCAGCAATTTAGTTTGGGTTTATAGTGAACAAGTAAATTCGTTTGGACCAAAGGTTAACTAGTAAATTGAGTCAAGCCCAAAGTGAGCTAGTAAGTTAATTTAGGCCCAAAGTGAATAAGTGTTTTTAGCACAAGATAAGTAGTAAATGGGTTTCCATTTAAAGTAAACGAGTATATTAGGTGAGGTCCAAAGTGAAATGGTCAATTGGTTTTGACCGAAAGTGAATAAGAAAATTTGTTTGAGTTTAAAGTAAACTAGTAAATTATTTTTAGTTCAACATCAACTAGTAAATTAATTTAGGCCCAAAATGAACTAGTAAATTGGTTTTGGCCCAAAGTGAATAAGAAAATTAGTTTGGGTTTAAAGTAAACTCGTAAATTAGTTTTAGTCCAAAATGAACTAGTAAATTGATTTAGGCCCAAAATGAACTAGTAAATTATATTTGGGTAGACAGTGAACTATTAAATTTATTTTGAAAATGACAAACTTCAAATTTTAGGCGATTCCTTAAAAACCAGAGGATGACCCCTACTACTTTTGGCCTGTAGTATATATATATATATATATATATATATATATATATATATATATATATATGGTAATTATTATTAAAAAATAATTACATACATCATCATCAAACAGTATTTTACTCCCTGATGATGGTGTTTTAACAGTGAAACTTTATAGCTATCAAGTTGCAGTATGCAATAATAAGAATTACCATATATTTATGCTCTACTTTTGTATTGAGCACTTTTTAAAATAAATATCAAACTATGGAATATACTTTCCATAGTAACCATTACTTATATTATTTTTATTATATATATATATATACGCACTTAATTTAGTAATAAATATTAAGAATAAAGATTTATCCTTTATACAGTGAAACATTCAGATCAACATTTGGCGAATATATATATATATATATATATATATATATACGCGTGCGTGCGTACGTGTGTGTATGCCTGATATGCATGCCTATCACCTTATTCACTTTCGGTTATCATTCTGCATTTGAATGCATCCTTGTGTTATTTGCATCTATGGGCTCAAGTGTATCACGCAGTAGCAACTGTGCAACAAATTCCAGCAATTGCGACTTTTTTTTATGACGACAAAAAAGACATAAAACCTACGATTCTCACGGTTCGAAAGGAAAAAGTGTGGTGCGTTATATTACTTTTATCCCTGTTGCATAATTTCTCATCTCCAACCACACAAAACTCAACTCAGTTTTTTTTCTTAATGCTTATCTTCATCCCAAAGCTAGCAAGATTCCCGTAAACAATACACCTCTTATATTTGCCTTATCTGTGACCGAATACAGTCGTTAAAAATGTCGGTTTTAAACTTATTTTCTATACAATCACTTTCTTTTTCAACGCACTTAATTTAGTAATAAATATTAAGAATAAAGATTTATCCTTTATACAGTGAAACATTCAGATCAACATTTGGCGAATAGCTATGTGTTGGCCTCTTGTTGGTGCATCCATACTACGAAATATCTTTTTACAACCATGGTTAAAAACGCCATAATTCGTTTTTATTTTAAAAATTGCGCGTTCAAAAATTTCCTGTCACGTGAACGTTCAAATAAAATACTGTTACACGAGAGTTCTTAAAAAGAAAAACGGTTAACGTTAAAATCAGTTATTAAAAAATCGCCTGAAGACACCACTCATGGTAGAAACCTAGGTCGCATAATAACTCGTTTAAAAGTGGAAAATATTCAAAAGTTCTACAATATAATTGTATTGAACACTTTTTAGCACAAATGTGCACTGGTCTAACTCTATTGTGACCAAAAACTAAGTATTAAACAAACAAACAATATATATATATATATATATGCTGTTAAATATAAGAGACAATGAATGGCTATTATGTCTAATTTGATTGTTACTGTCCACTGGTTTAACATTTCTACGTATTATGTTTTTGAGAGTTTTTTCTTCTTGTTTATAATTATTATGTATTTGGTTGCAATAGTATAAGTTAATAGTGTTATGTTTATTTTGATGTAAACCATTATTATGAATATTATCATTATAGTTAGAGCTATTGTTAATTTTGTTGAGTTACATTTTAATTTGTTGATCAATAACAGAGTTAGGAAATCCATTATTGACTAGTGTTTGCTTAATTTTGTGTAATTCTTTATAAAATATAAATTTGGAAGAAGATATCATTTGTGTGCGTTGAAGTAAGTTTTTTATACACTATATATATATATATATACATATATATATATATATATATAGTGTATAAAAAACTTACTTTTTCACTCGCCGGATCACTTTTTCACTGACGATCCGGCGAGTGAAACCGCGGTCGACTTTTGGCTCACTTTTAGATTTAGTTCGGGTCTTTGTTCTACTTTCGTACTTTCGTATTGAGCTCTTTTTTGTTAAGGTTTTCGTCTTGGGGTTTTTTTCTTTCGAACACAGCTTATGCTTTGTTTGTTTCTTTTTTTTTTTTATTCCCATCTGCCCATTTGGTAGTACCTTTTGGGTTTGACGAATAACTTTACCGATTTGTTAGCAGTAGGTTTTCTGGTTTCTGTCGTAATTAGGGCTACTGTTTTGTTGGTACGTTTTACAATATATATATATATACACGAAAATCTAAAGTGAGCCAAAACCTACCGCGGTTTCACACTACGGGTCGTCAGGGAATTCCCTGACGATCCGTAGTGTGAAACCGCGGTAGGTTTTGGCTCACTTTAGATTTTCGTGTGTTTTTGCTCTACTATTGTATTTTAGTACTTTCTCTACATGACATCTCTCACGAGAATTTCGGCCTGCTAATCATCTCAGGATGTGCGTTGTGGTGCAGTGGATATCGGCTTGGAACGACAAATCAGGGAGCCGAGTTCGAATTCTAGATGAATTCCTTACATTCACTTACGCACAAATACCCGTGGGAAAGGTATTAATCCGTCTGTTTCCTCCAGTTATGAGTTAAATAACATGACAGATTGGGTTCTATAGCCTTGGCTGGTAACCAGTCTACCACAAAAAGTAATGGCAACCTACTGCGGGATAATCTTCTGCTCAGTCAGTCATGTCTCTTTCGAGACATGATCGCCCAAGCGTGTATCACGTATGGCACTTAACTGACTGACTGAATCATCTCTTCAACTAACATGGAAGAGGTCATATCGAATTGAACACCGCAACGTGGTGTAATAGTCAACGAGCTAGTCTGGTTGACCATTACGACTGAGCTGCGAATCCTATCTTCACGGAGTGCCCCATACTTATAGCCTTATACTAAACGAAACTAAGGTTCGTAAGTAACAGCTATGTATCTCGAGTTTGGGTAATGTTTAACGAGCTAGTCTGGTTAAGCGTTTTTACTGAGTTTGATCCTCACTGGGTTTTCCACACAAATTCCGACATTAAATGACCTAAAGAGTGCTGACATGTCGTAAAACCAACTAACCTAACTTTAAATATGGAACAAAACAACACATTGAAAGAATCCCTGGAAACCCCAGCTTAAGAGATATACAAAAAATTGTCTTATTAAGTACAGCCCACACACTAAGGAAAACTTTATCTATTTAATGCTGGAGATGATAGGGAAGATAGAAAAACATGAAATGGAGCCATAACAACACGCCACTACCTGCCTTAGGTCTCCCCGCAGACTTGGTTGGTAGTGAGACCAAAGCAGAAATCGAAATATGATGAAAAATGACATAATAATAATAATAAGCGACATATCTAATATCACTATCATCAACATTACTAACGCTACTAAAGAGTCATCACTTTTTCTTTTTTTATTATTTAAATAATTCTTTACCCTTGCCAGATTATAAAAATGAGGATGTTAGTCTGAAAGAATTCTAGAATGTTATCATTGCACATAGGACTCTCGTTGAATCAATAAGCTCATTATTTTAAAGAATTTGCGAGTGAGATCTGCCGAGCGATCCTTTACGCAAAAAAAAAAAAGGTCGATTGTTATCCAAAGCAAAAACTGCACGATATGAATGGTAGCCTTCACTTGTATGGCACCCTCAACGCACCCTTTACTTTTTTAATCACTTGTCGTGGCCCGTACCACTCTACCCAGTCTGAAACTGGCATCTTCTGCAGTACTGTGAATCAGTCAAGACGTCAGGAGACATTTTCCTCGCCCACTCAATTTCAGAACACAATTCTATTTTAACAGCAATATTTCTATCTCAGATATTCATGCATATCTTTTCATGTAAAAATCTGATGTGATGTGATCTGATGTTTTTGTACGTGTGCGCATGCGCGGCGGAAGTCAGTTAAATCGCATGCGCTTATAACAAGCTATAGTCATGATGGTTTTTCCTATCAGTTTATGCGTGTGCCCGTTTATTAATATGTGTGTGAGTAATGTAAATTAAGAAATGTTTAAATATACTAGTATCTTTTTTAATCTCTCTCTCTCTCTCTCTCTCTCTCTCTCTGTCTATCTTTTTTTCATAATATCATAGGAAGTAAGACTATTATATAATGTGAATATGCAGGATAGATAACAGTTGACCCTTGACTTGTAGAAGTTAAGACTTTAGTGATTAGGAAAGCATACTCTCGGGAGTCTGTTCCAAAAAGTAACAGTTATGAGACTCTCTGTTCCATTGATGCGTTATTTTGTCGGACTCTCTGCCTTCGAGCGGAGAGCAAGCTAGACAAGCTAAGACAAACTTTGTACCCAATTACCTCGTAAGCGGGGGCTGGATAATCTTTGACCAGTGGACTGAGCGTACGCGCTCAGGTTTCCTCATTAAAAACCGACCTTGTGTCACAACTTGATCCAGTGGGAGAGTTGGGTAAATAAATTCTTTGTGAAACTTTCTCTTTATCAAAATGCAAAAGGAATGAAAATGATTTGACCAGATGGCGCGTCCTAGCTTCGAAAGCCTGTCTGATGCTAATGAAGGAATGTAAATGTCTGAATATTTTGTAATGAAACAAACTGTCGAAGGCAAACAGGGCTTTTCGCGCGTTATTATATGAGCGTCTAGAACTGTGGTGATACCGACCGAGCATAGCGATAGACCGGATGTTTGCACCCTCACAACCAAAAAGCAAATGATCAAAAGACGTCGGTGCGCATCCGGATTCGCGCAGATGTTTCGCTTGAAAACTAAAAATTAATTAAATATTAAATTTCCAATTCGCGAGTCTACGCGAATTTTATTTATCGGCCCAGAATCAAATACAAGTGTGAATCCCAAATGATCTGCGGCGATCCAAAAAGAAGATATAAAAAGCCGAGATAGAAAGCATCGCTAGACAGACCGACGCAGAGACCCAGGGTAATTAGTAACTCCCTTGACCTAAGTCAAGCGGCTTACGATCCTAGCCTCCCTTCTCTCTCCTCTTATCCTTCGCTGTCTCAAAACTACTCACTGACCTAAGGAGCGAATACATCAAAGACATTCCTTACTTACAACGCTCCCACATTCCTAAGCATTAATTCTCTTTTCAGCATTTTATTGCCATGAACATTTTAACGTCCGTTAAACCCATACGTAAAGGATTACTTTAATTGTAAAAACCTTAATTGATATGTGTATATATAAAATGTTATTGTTCAGCTCAATTTGCTTTTCTTGACTTATAATCATTTTATGACTTATAGTGGGCTATACTACAACAAGGCCAAATTCCGCCAATCTTCAATAATACACAACTACCCTTCACTAGAACGGACTCTCCACTATAAACTGGAAAAGAATGGATAACTTGCTATAGAACAACAACCCACTGAAAGAAAGACAAACAGTGACATTGTACTGGTCACCCTTCTTTTTCACGGACAGTCGTCACTTGTGACTCCTTGAACAATTCTCTTAGCAGACAGAACTACTGTCGGTTGAAATTATAAAATTCCATATTTTTTTCCCTGTAATGATATTAGCTGTTTCCTTATAAAGAAACATTTGGCATTCATGGACCGAGCAGCAAGTATTGCTTTCGGCTAAATTTTCTAAAATATTTCCATTAATAGAATTTCCCAGGAAAATAGGTTTCTCAATTTCAGTAGCCATTATCCATTTTTGCAGTACTGATATTAACCATTTTCTTATCAGAAAACATTTGGCATTCATTGACCGAGCAGCCTGTACTGCTGTCGGTTGAAATTTATTAAATATTTCTCTTAAAACAATTTTTCAGAATAATAGGTTTCTCAAATCCAGTAGCATTTATAGCTCTTTCCAGCATTGATGAGGTTTTTCTTTTCAACCTTCTTTCTGATATTGGTATGATATGGCGTAATCTTTTTTGTGGAATTTTTTAAGTAGAGGTTCCCCTTTGTGATTTGAGTATTCTTCGTCGCCAGTGTTATGGCGTATTTTTTTTTTTTCTGGAAGTTTTTAAGTAGTGGTTTTCCTTTCTGATACGCGTATTCTTCGTCGCCAGTGTAATCTTTTAGGTTGAATCTTTTATGTAGAGGTTCCCCTTAGTGGTTCGAATATTCTTCGTCGCCAGTGTTATGACCGAAGGGCCATAGAAAGAAAACACGGACTCGGATATAAGGTTGAATAGTGTATTCTCAGAAAACGTAGTACAAATGTAAACGTGGATTTGAGAGTACTTTCTCTCGCAGCGTTCTTACTCACTCATTCACTCACTCTGTGGCTGCTACTCAGTGACAATATTTAGTCACCTCCCCACTTAAGACAAAATGTGACACAAGGTCTTTTTAATGTGGTTCTTCCGGGCCATATAGCCCGGCCAAAAATATTTGTCTATCTTTTCCCAGTCGTGATTCTACCTTTCGGCGGAATCACGACTGGGTTAGTGCTCTCCGCCCGAAGGCAGAGAGCGCTCTGCACCCGAAGGCAGTGAGTTGACAGTGTCAATAGTAGCAGAGGCAAGTCTACTACTCAGTGACTATATTTAGTTGTCCCTCCCACTAAGGGCAACATGTGACACATGGTCAGTTTATCAGTGGGAATATCCGGGCTATATAGCCCGGCCAAAAAATACCTGTCTATTTTTGCCCAATCGTGCTTCTACCCTTCGGCGGAACCACCACTGGGTTATCGCTCTCTTTATTCTTTTTTTGTTTTAATCAATACAGTCTGGATGCTTCTATTTTTTATATTTTTTCTTAGAAAGAAAAACAATTTTTGCATAAACAATCACGCTGCAAAACAGAAAATATATTTTTCTTCCTTTTTTTCTCTTTGTGGTTCGAATATTATTTGTCGCCAGTGATATGGCGTAACATTTTGTAGAAGTTTTTAGGTAGAGATTCACCTTTGTGGTTCGAATATTCTTCGTCGCCAGTGTTATTAACCGAAGTGCCATAGAAAGATAACACGGACTCGGATATAAGTTTGAATAGTATATTCTCGGAAAACGTTGTATAAATGTAAACGTGGTATGGAGAGTACTTCCTCTCGCAGCGTTCTGACTCCCTCACTCTGTGACTACTACTCAGTGTCACCTCAGTGTATGTGCATATCCCTTACTCAGAGTTGGTATAATAACAAAGGTGTTCAAGAGTTCATTTGTAGGTAGGTCCCTATAATATGATATTAGCCGTTTTATTGTAAGGTAGCATTTGTCATTCGTTGACCGGAGCACAAGTGCTATTGTCGGTTGAAATTAAAGAAAAATTTTCTCTTTAAATAATTTTTCAGGAAAATAGATTTTTCAAGTCCAGTAGATGTTATCGCTCTTTCCAGTATTGATTGAACTTTCCTTCCTAACCTTTCATTTGAAGTAGAGTCGACTGTCAGCATACTGATTACGTCATTATTTTCCTTCGAGTTGCATGTGCTATCCATTTTTATTGTAGCCGCCGTTGAAAGTCCTCAAGTGATGTGGTTTTCTCTTATTTGGTACAGTTCTTTCGGATCATGTAGCGCCAGTTATTTGGTACATTTCTTAGTTGTTTGATCTATGAAGTCGTAAACATGGTAATAAAGATGGAGACAATAGTCTGAACAATGTCAGTCAGTCAGTTAAGTGCCATACGTGATACACACTTTGGGCGATCATGTCTCGAAAGCGACATGACTGACTGGGCAAAAGAGTGAGAGAAAGGGAGAAATGTAAGTGAAGGAGATGAGGGGGGAAGTAGAGACAAAGAAATAAGAAGAAGGAGGAAGAGGGGAGCATAAAACAAATATATTTGCCCTCGTGAAAATAAAGGGGAACAAATCACGTGATTGTGACTTCAGTGTTCTTTACGCTTTTTCTAAATTTTTGTTCTGAAGTGAGTTTGAGTTCAGAATAACTTGCTTTGCTTGACTTCTAACTAATGTGAATATATAAAAGAAAGGACACACACACATATATTTATTTTATTTTATTATATATATTTTTATTTTTTTACTGTTCTTATTTTTTATTTTTTTTACTGCTCTTATTTATTTATTTATTTTTCACATACTTTAGCTTTAACTTTAAACAGAATGATCAGATACTCAGAGAAAACCAAACGAAAAATAATGAATTTGTTCGTCTGAAGAGAGTCAATTTGAGACTCGAAACACGTGTAGCGCAAATCATGACCAATTAATACTCCATAATATGTATAAATACCAAAACAATAAATATATATTTTAAAGAAAACGTTCACGGTTTCTCATACTTTTTATTTTATTTTATACTAATTACTCTCGTTGGAACAACCCTATTCCTTTATTATATATATATATATATATATATATATATATGAGCATAGATGTAGATAAGTAACAGTCAGTTAAGTGCCATACATGATACACGCTTTTTTGAGCGATCATGTCTCGAAAGAGATATGGCTGACTGGGCAGAACATTATCCCGCAGTAGGTTGCCATTGCTTTCTGCGGTAGACTGGTTGCCGACCAAGGCTAAAGAACCCAGTCTGTCCTGTTATTAAACCCATAAATGGAGGAAAGAGACGGATTGATACCTTTCCCAAGGGTATTTGTGCGTAAGTGAATGCAAAGAATTCAGCTGGAATTCGAACTCGGATCCCCGATTTGTGGTTCCGAGCCGATATCCACTGCACCACAAGGCACATCCACCGAACAATGTAAATAATGTAAATACTGAAGGTTCGAAGAAGCGTGCTTTTCACCAGTGCCGGATTGACCTAATATTTTACTTTTACGGCTTCTGCTCTGAGGAACTTAGCTCACTGGTGCCCCTATATACGAATTTACTCGAGTCACAAGATTAGCAACTAGGTCCCCCACTTTTACTGTGAAACCAATAAAATGTAAAAGCAAATTCTACTCCAACAGCTTCTTTTCTCACACTTCCCACCTGTGGAATTGCTTCCCCGACAGCTACAATCTCCAACAATTTAAATGTAAAGTCAATAGTCTTCTCCTATCTCATTAACCTTCATCTCTCTCATGCTCCTTTCTCCGTCCACTCTACTCTCATCAGTATTCTCATCCTTCTCTTATCCACTTCCTGACACCCCTATAACCTGTCACTCTTTCTCATAACTTTCCTCCTATGTAACGCCCTACACAACAGTGACAGTAAAATGCCTTGCTTTGGGCAATACGATTATAAAAAATTGCCTTTCATTTACTTGCTTCCTCGACAGCTACAATCTCCAAGAATTTAAATGTAAAGTCAATAGTCATTTCCTATCTCACTAACCTGCATTCTTTCTCTCATGCTCCTTTCTCTGTCCACTCCATTTTCATCAGTATTCTCATCCTTCTCTTATCCACTTCCTGACACTCCTATAACCTGTCACTCTTTCTCATAACTTTCCTCCTATGTAACGCCCTACACAACAGTGATAGTAAAATGCCTTGCTTTTGGCAATACGATTATAAAAAAATGCCTTTCATTTACTTGCTTCCCCGACAGCTACAATCTCCAAGAATTTAAATGTAAAGTCGACAGTCATCTCCTATTTCACTAACTTGCATCCTCTCTATCATCTCATTTCTGCAGTATTCTAATACCTATGCTACCCGCTTCCTAACACCCCCTTTATTCTGTCATTCCTTCTCATAACTTTCCTTCTATATAACCCCCTGTACAACAGTGGCAGTATAATGCCTTGTTTGGGGCGATACGATTATAAAAAAAAAAGAAAAAAGAAATCTGAAATCGGGGTCTCAAAATCTGTCTCTTCTAGAAAAAGTGTGTAATATTTTTGTCACTGTCACAGGTCTTTCTTACACATGCAGTGCGTAGAGTAAACAACCATTCAGTAATTTTAAGCGCCCGTAATCATCCTCGGTTTTACACAAATTGTTTAATTTAGCACTTTTTCTATTTTTCTTTACTCGTGGGAATGGGGCATTTTCAAGGGCCTCACAAGTGGAAGAGCCTATGGCCACTCTTCATCTACATCTATCCCTGCCTGTAGCAATGCCTTTACAAAATAAGCTATGAAAGTCAACCAGTTGGAACACTCCCTTGTTTAACTTTGAAACTGTATTTTTTTCCCTGAATACGATTCAGTCTTTCCAGGTTGTGGAAAGTCAGGAATCTTCATTGCATCTTACTATTTTCTGACAATTTCCATTAATAATAGAACTTGTCTTTCATATCTTTGGAATTCTGTAATCAATACCGGATTTACCTATAGGCATAGCAGGCTAGGTCCTCAAAATCTAGGGGTCTTCAGCCAAAGTATATATTTTTTACAGTCATAGGCCTTTCTTACACATGCAGTCACAATTCATTGTATACTCCGAACATGCCACCACTAGTTATCAATGTGTCTTTATATATTTTCTGTACAATCTGTACTGGGAAGTGGGATAAATCTAGTTCGTAAATTTATGAATGAATATTTCCCTTAGCCATTTTAATAATCTATGCAAATAAAATACTTATCCGCAATGAACCGTTTACTTAATCAGTTCCTTTGCTGCTGCGTTTCTTATGTTGCAATCTTATTTGTTCAAGCCTTTCATATGAGGTACTCATTTACTTTTTTTCTATTAGGATCATTTTGCTTCAACTTGGAAGTTGTATCATGGATGACATTATCTAAAGCACAAGTAAACCTACATTTGATCAAGAGAGAGAGAGAGAGAGAGAGAGAGAGAGAGAGAGAGAGAGAGAGAGACGATGGCGGTCTGATGGAAAGATATGAGTTAGGGGGCAGACCGTTACAGAAATATATGAACCAAAAAATAAGTTCAAATTTTAAGTTGGAATTGGAATTGCGAATCGCAATCATCAATCCATATAATAGCTATCAATGTATAATTATATATTTTCTGTCCCATCTGTACTGGGAAGTGAGATAAATCTAGTTCGTAAATTTATGAATGATTATTTCCCTTAGCCATTTTAATAATCTATGCAAATAAAATAGTTATCTGCATTTAGACAAAATTAGTTCCCGATCAACATGAACCGTTTACTTAATCAGCTCTTTTACTGCTACGTTTCTTATAGTGCAATCCTATTTGTTCAAGTCTTGCATGTGAGGCACGCAGTAATCATCTTGCTTCAAAATGGTCTGGAAATAGGCCTTGTCGCCCCTGCCTTTGTTGCTAAATTTTTTTTCCGGGAGCTCACTGTTATATTAAACACATAAAATTTTTAGCATCACGAGATACAGAGAAAAGAGAGATTTATATAAAACCAGGTATAAATAATTAATCAAATATAGAACGTATAGGAAATATAAAGAGAACGGATTAATTAAACAGTTCATTGGTCTCTATTTTAGTTGTGAATTCTTTATCTTCGCTTTCAAGTATTTTGTTTCATTGCATCGTACTATCTAAACTGTCTAACAATTGACATCATTTTTGATGGCAAAAGTACATTTGATAACGCAAAAACTACATCGAGAATTAAACTTTTCTTTCTTATCTTTGGAATCCTGTGGCCAGTGCTGGATTTAGCAGGCTGAAGCATAGGCACTCAAAACCTACGGGGTCTCCAGCCAGGGCATATAATATTTTGGACACTGTTATAGGCCTTTAATACACATGCAGCCATAAGGCATTGTAGACTCTAAATAACCCTTCAGTAATTTTAAACACCCATCATCATCCTCGGCTATACTCAAATCTTTTAATTTAACATTTTTCAAGTCTTTCATGTGAGGCACTCATTTACTTTTTTCTATTAGGATCATTTTGCTTCAACTTGGTTTGGAAACAGACCTTGTCGCTCCTGCCTTTGTTGCTAAACTTTTTCTTCTGAGAGATATTTCCATTTCACTGTTATATTAAACACATAAAATTTTTAACATGACGAGATACAGAGCAAAGAGGGGTTTATATAAAACCAGGTATAAATAATTAATCAAATATAGAACGTATAGAAAATATATGTGAATTCTTTATCTTGGCTTTATTGAATCTCAATACATTGTTTCAAGTATTTTGTTTCATTGCATCGTACTATCTAAACCAGTGGTTCCTAAAATATATTCTGTCATTTCCCCACTACGCCCAGTTCATCAATCCAGATTTTTCCCCTTCATATGTATGAGAGAAAGAGCAGTGAAAACACACTGAGACTATTTACTAATTTATTTTTCAAATGTACAAATATACTGATAAACTTATAGTTACAGAGTAAAGTGGATAGAGAGCAGTTAGTAACAACTAAGCATAGCCATAGAGAGCGGTTAGTAACAAATAAAAGGACTTTTGCTTGCTCTTCTACTTCAGAATTAAATTATTGAGAAGGGTGATGCTGCTTCTTGTGCACCAGTGTATCAGGGTTAGTTTTGGCAAGCTCGCAACGTATGTCACATTCCACCTCCAGTCGGTTTTGTGCTTTGGACTTGATTGTGAGTAAAGTAGAAAATCCTGACTCACAAAGGTAGGTTGTGGAAAACAGAATGAGGATTTTCAATGCGTTGTTGCTCAGTTGTGGGTATGCTTCACGCATATTAACCCAGAATTCCTTAAGAAACTCATCCTTGGCGGAAGAGTCATGTTTGAGCTCCAAGAAGTAATTTTGCAGCTTATGTTTGAACGTAAACCGACTGGTAAATACGACGCCGCCCATCTACAACAGGTTCGCTCACTTTCTCTTTCTCGCTCTCTCTCCAAATGAGAAATTTCTCCTAGTTTGGGAATCGCTGATCTAAACTGTCCAAAAATTGCCAACATTTTTGAAGGCAAGTGTATATTTGTTAAAGAAAAACTATCAAGAATTGAACGTTTCTTTCTTATCTTTGGAATCCTGTGACAAGTGCCAGATTTACATATAAGCTTAGCAGGCTGAAGCCTAGGGCGTCAAAATCTAGGTAGGGCCTCACGAGTGAAGTAGCCTTGGGCCTCTCAAGGGGAATAGACTAGTGCCTATCTTTATCATAATGCATTGTGGACACTAAACAACCCTTTAGTAGTTTTAAACACCCGTCATTATCATCAGCTTTCTTCAAATAGTTTAGTTTAATACTCTTTCATTTATCTTTATCTGTGAGAATGGGGAATTCGAAAGAGCCTCATCAGTGGAATAGTCTTGGGCCACGCAAGTAAAATAGCCTTGGGTTTCGCAAGTTCTAGCGCCACTCTTTTTGTCATAATGCATTGTGGACACTAAACAACCCTTCGGTAATTTTAAACACTCGCCATCATCATCGGCGTACCTCAAATTGTATAGTTTAATAATCTCAAATTTATCCCTAATGTTGAAAATGGGGCATTTGGAAGGACTTCACGAGTGAAATAGCTTTAAAATCCTCATGAAAAATAGCCTAGTGCCACCACTTATTATAATGCATTGTGGATAAAAAACAACCCCTCAGTAATTTTTAAAAAGCCGTCATCATCATTGGCTTTCTTCAAATTGTTAATTTAATACTCTCCAATTGATCTCTACTCTTGAGAATAGGATATTTAAAAAGACCTCACAAGAGAAATAACCTTGGGCCCCGCAAGGGGAATAGTCTATTGCCACTCTTTATCATAAAGCCTTGTGGACACTAAACAAATCTTCAGCAATTTTAAACACTCGTCATCATCATCGGCTGTCCTCAAATTGTTTAGTTTAATACTCTCCATTTTTCTTTTCTCGTGATCTAAACTGTCCAAAAATTGCCAACATTTTTGAAGGCAAGTGTACATTTGTTAAAGAAAAACCATCAAGAACTGAACGTTTCTTTCTTATCTTTGGAATCATGTGACAAGTGCCGGATTTACATATAAGCTTAGCAGGCTGAAGCCTAGGGCGTCAAAATCTAGGAATCCTCTAGCCAAAGTGTATAATATTTTTGACACTGTTATGAAGTTTTCTTATGCAGTCATGAAGCATTGTGGACTCGAAATAAATATTTAGTAATTCTAAACACCCGTCATCATTATCGTCTTTCTTCAAATTGTTCAATTTAACACATTTTCATTTATCTCTACTCGTGAGAATGGGGCATTTGGAGGAGCCTCACGAGTGAAATAGCCTTGGGCCTCGCAAGTGAAATAGCCTTGGGCCTCACGAGTGAAATAGCCTTGGGCCTCGCAAGTGAAATAGCCTAGGTTTTCTCTTAATCATAATGAATTGTATACACTAAAAAAAACCTTCAGTAATTTTAAACACTCATCATCTTCATCGGCTTTCCTTAAATTGTGTAGTTTAACACTCTTCCATTTATTTTTACCCGTGAGAATGGGGCATTTGGAAGAGACTCACGAGTAAAACAGCCTTGGGCCTCGTAAGTAGAATAGCCTTGTGCCACTGTTTGTCTTAATGCACTGTGTACACTAAACAACACTAAACAACACTTCAGTAATTTTAAACACTCGTCATCATCATCGACATTTTTTCAAATTGTTAAGTTTAATACGCTTCCATTTACCTTTACCCGTGAGAATAAGGCATTTGAAAGAGCCTCACTAGTGGAACAGCCTTGGGTGTCGCACGTGGAATAACCTTGTGCCTCCAAAGGGGAATAGACTAGTGCCACTGGTAAATACGACGCCGTCCATCTACAACAGGTTCGCTCACTTTCTCTTTCTACTCTCTCTCCAAATGAGAAATTTCTCCTAGTTTGGGAATCGCTGATCTAAACTGTTCAAAAATTGCCAACATTTTTGAAGGCAAGAGTACATTTGTTAAAGAAAAACTCTATCAAGAATTGAACGTTTCTTTCTTATCTTTGGAATCCTGTGACAAGTGCCAGATTTACATATAAGCTTAGCAGGCTGAAGCCTAGGGCGTCAAAATCTAGGTAGGGCCTCACGAGTGAAGTAGCCTTGGGCCTCTCAAGGGGAATAGACTAGTGCCACTCTTTATCATAATGCATTGTAGACAATAAACAACCCTTTAATAGTTTTAAACACTCGTCATCATCATCAGCTTACATCAAATTGTTTAGTTTAATACTCTTCAATTTATCACTACTGTTAAAAATGAGGCATTTAAAAGGGCCTCACGAGCGAAATAGCCTTGAAATTCGCAAGCGGAATAGACTAGTGTCACTCTTTATCATAATGCATTGTGGACATTAAACAACCCTTTAGTAATTTTAAACACCCGGTATCATCATGGGCTTTCTTCGAATTGTTAAGTTGAATACTTGCCAATTTATCCCTACACTTGAAAATAGGGCATTTGGAAAGGCCTGATGAGAAAATAGCCTTAGGCTTCACGAGGGAAATAGCCTTGGCTCTCGCAAAAGGAATAGCCTAGAGCCACAATTTATCATAATCTATTGTGGGCACAAAAACAGCCCTTCAGTAATTTAAAAAACTCGTCATCATCATCGGCTGGCCTCAAATTATTTAGTTTATCTTTACCCGTGAGAATAGGGTATTTGAAATAGCCTCGCCAGTTGAATAGCCTTGGGCTTCGCACGTGGAATAGCCTTAGGACACGCAAGGGGAATAGACTAGTGCACACTCTTTATCATAATGCATTGTAGACACTAAACAACCCTTCAGTAATTTTAAACACTCGCCAACATCATTGGCTTTCCTCAAATAGTTTAGTTTAATACTTTTCAATTTATCTCAACTGTTGAGAATTGGGCATTTGGAAAGGCCTCAATAGTGAAATAGCCTTGGACCTCGTAAGTGGAATAGCCTAGTTCTACTGTTTATTATAATTCATTCAGTAATTTTAAACACTTGTCATCATCATCGGTTTATCTCAAATTGTTTAGTTTAATACTCTCCAATTTATCTCTTCTCTTGAGAATGGTGCATTTGGAAGGGTCTCACAAGTGAAATAGCCTTGAGCCTCGCAAAGAATGAGTGCTCTTCTTTATTATAATGCATTGTGGACACTAAACAAACCTCCAGTAATTTTAAACACCAGTCATCATCATCGGCTTTCTTCGAATTGTTAAGTTTAATGCTCTCCAACTTATCTCTACTCTTAAGAATAGTGTATTTGGAAAGGCCTCTAAAGTAGAATAGCCTTGAGCCTCACAAGGGTAATAGCCTAGTGACACTCTATCCTTATGCACTGTGGACATTAAACAACCCTTCAGTAATTTTAAACACTCGTCATCATCATCGGCTTTCCTCAAATTGTTTAGTTTAACACTCTTTAATTAATCTCTACTTTTGAGAATGGGTCATTTAGAAGGACCTCACGAGTGAAATAGCCTGGGTCTTCTATTTATCATAATGCATTGTAGACACTAAACAAGCCTTTAGTAATTTTAATCCCCTCCATCATCATTGGCTTTCCTCAATTTGTTTAGTTAACCCTCTAGGGCCATGCGTATCATATTTGATACAGTATTTCCCTATAAGGAAACATTTGGTATTTCCCTATAAGGAAACATTTGGTATTCATTGACTGAGCAGTCAGTACTGCTTTCATTTGAAATTTATAAAATATTTCTCTTAAAAAATTTTTCAGGAAAATATTTCTTTCAAGGCTTGTTTTCATACTGTATCAAATATGATACGAATGGCCCTAGAGGGTTAATCTCAGTCTATCTATCTATCTATCTATCTATCTATCTATCTATCTATCTATCTATCTATCTATCTATCTATCTCAGTCTGTTTATCTATCTATATATCTATTAACCCTCTAGGGCCATTCGTATCATATTTGATACAGTATTTCCCTATAAGGAAACATTTGGTATTTCCCTATAAGGAAACATTTGGTATTCATTGACTGAGCAGTCAGTACTGCTTTCATTTGAAATTTATAAAATATTTCTCTTAAAAAATTTTTCGGGAAAATATTTCTTTCAAGGCTTGTTTTCATACTGTATCAAATATGATACGAATGGCCATAGAGGGTTAATACTCTTCATTTTATCTTTAATCGTGAGAATCTGGCATTTTCTTTGTAGCTGAGATAAACATTGAGGCATACATTTTGGTTGTTGCTGCTGTTGAACGTCCTCAATCTATGTGGTGTTTGTTGGTCGGTACAGTTCTTTGTTTTTGTGATTCTATAACGCTAATGCCATTTTTTACCATTGATCTTAGAAAGTATTTTTTTAAAGCTGTCAGTTGCGATATTTCTGAACGCGTTTGGTGCCATGCATGACATCCACACAAAATTCTCGATCTGATGAGGCTTCTTAAGAATATGTTTTTTTCTGTCAACATTTTAGCTTTGCAGAACTTTGCGGTGTTGGGTAAAACTACATTTAGCGAAATGTTCAATGTCCTTATCTTTAAATTTGGCAAACATTAAATATTTTATCTGCATTCATTTCATCGGGGATCTTTATTTACAAGGATTCATTATTTGCAATTTTTCAACTACCTCTAGTGAATTGTATTCTGAGTCCAATGCAATGTCCTTTTCTTTAAATTTAGAAAACATAGGTCTTTGTTCCGGGTAAAAACACTGTTTTAAAAGGACAGTTTTTTCGATTGACAATGCTATTATTTTACCTCCGTTCACTTCCTCGGTGGTTCTGAACATGAGGGTAAACTGCATCCTGCAGCAACGCCGCTGATTAGGAGGTTGTGAGGAGCATGGAACCATCTCTTGATTGCTGTTGTTCTCAGGTTCACCCAGACCAGGAATGGTAGCACCTGTTAGGGTTGCAGCTATGGGCAAATAGTTAACCCCCATACTATGAAAGTATAAAAATACACTTTTATAGAAATATATACATAAAAATAAACTTTTATAGAAAAATATACATTTTAAAGGAAAAATATTACCAACAATACATTTTTGAAGAAAAAAATTATTACCATAACTCATTTTTGAAAGAAAAAAAATATTCTCCGTAAAACTAGAAGATATTTTCAGTTTTTTAAAATAAATAATAAAAACAAAAATTTCTTTTTTCATTAAGATCTAACTAAAAATCAACCTTCTCGCTGTAACCGAAATTTAAAAAAAAAACAAACTTAAAACCCCACCGTTTTGGCATTAAATAACCCACAGAGGTGTTGATATGCCATTAAACAAAACTCAAACTCAAACTTACTCCCTCAGTAAAGTCTGTTTACAAGATTATGAAAAAATATTTATCTTTTATAGAGATTTTTTTGTTTACCATTTTGTGAAGAAAGAAGTATTTTTTATTAAAAAATTGGAAAAAACATTTTCATATGTACTTTATAAATTGATAAATGATAAACATTGTTTTTATTTGTTGGCATTTTTAGAAAGTCGTAAAACAAATATTAAATTATTCCTTTAAATAAACAAAATAAAAATTCCTTTAAATAAACAAAAAATTCCTTGAAATAAACAAAATAAAAATTGTGTTTAATACTTAACAAAAAATATTTTCCTATTTATTTCTTTATAAATTGGTAAATTATAAACATAGCATTGTATTTTGTTTCGTATTGTTGTAAAAGATTATTCTTATAAATAAAGAATTTAATAAATTAATAGTTTATAAAATGTTGGTTGGAAATTCTCAAAGAACAATGAAAATGTATAAATACAATTTCATGTTTGGGTTTTATTAACATTCTAAATCATCGCTTTTTAAATCAACAGACATTAATGAGTGAATGTAAAATTGGCAATCAGTCATTGTTTTGAAAATGTTTGCATTGTAGATGGTTTTCATATTTTGCTAATTTTCTTATTTAAAGAATTGATGGAATATTTTTTTCACATTTATTTGATTACAAAAAGATAAATAATAAGAATTTCTTTTTTTCATTCTTTCTTCAACATCGATTTCTTTTTCTCTCTTGTATTGATTCTTTATTTCTTCTTTCTTTTTCTTTCTTTCTTTCTTTTTTCTTTCTTTCTTTCATCACCTTCAATTTTTCATTTTTTCTTTTTTCTATTCTTCAATTTTGATTTTTCATTTCTTTAATTCTTTCTTTCTTCTTCCTTTCATTCATTCCTCCTTCAATTTTTAATTTCTTTCTTTCTTCACTTTCAATCTTTAATTTGAACAGGTGAAGAGGCTCATCCCTTGTTCCCTGTTTAGGATGTGGTTTCCGGCTTTCTCTTTTCCAATCTTCTCACTTTGTTTTTTTTTTCAATTGGAGTAGATAGATCTATCTATCGCCCGGTTCACACTCCACCCACGTCTATTGAACAGGTTAAGAAGCTCATCCCTTGTTCCCTGTTTAGGATATGGTTTCCGGCTTTCTCTTTTCCAATCTTCTCAATTTGTTTTTTATTCAATTGGAGTAGATAGATCTATCTATCGCCCAGTTCACACTCCACCCACGTCTATTGAACAGGTTAAGAGGCTCATCTCTTGTTCCTGTTTAGGTTGTGGTTTCCGGCTTTCTCTTTTCCAATCTTCTCACTATTACGTAGACCCCTGCACATCAGTGGCGTTACCGCCTTGCTCGGGGTGATACGATTAAAAAAAAAAATTCGTTTTTCTTTCTTTCTTTCTTTCTTTCCTTCTTCACCTTCGATTTTTTGTTTCTTTTTTTCTGTCTTTGTTTGTTTGTTTCTTTTTTCACCTTCAATTTTTAATTTCTTTTGTTCTTTATTTCTTTCTTTCTTTCTTTCATCACCTTCATTTTTTCATTTCTTTCTTCCTTCCTTTCATTTTTCAATTTGAATTTTCATTTCTTTAATTCTTTCTGTATTTTTCTTTCTTTTTTCTTTCATTCTTTCTTCAAATTTTAATTGCTTTCTTTTTTCTCTTTCAATTTTTCATTTACTTTTTTCTTTAATTCTTTTCATTTTTCTTTCTTCAGCTTCGATTTTCATTTCTGTTTTTCTTTCTTTCTTCACTTTCAATTTTTCATTTTTTTCTTTCTTTTTTTCTTTTTTTCTTCAGCTTCGACTTTTTCATCTCTTTAATTTTTTCTTTCTTTCTTTTTTCTTTCTTTCTTTCTTTCTTTCTTTCTTTCTTTCTGTCTTCACTTTCAATTTTTCATTTCTTTCTTTCTTTCTTCAGCTTCGATTTTCATTTCTTTAATTCTTTCTTTTTTCTTTCTTTCTTCACCTTCAGTTTTTAATTTCAATCTTTCTTTTTTTCTTCAATTTTGAATTTTCATTTCTTGTTGCTTTCTTTTTCATTTTTCTTCAAGTTTCAATTTCTTTCTTTCTTTTTTCTTCAGCTTCGACATTTTCATCTCTTTAATTTTTCATTTTTCTTTCATTCTTTCTTTCTTTCTTCAGCTTCGATTTTTCATTTCTTTAATTCTTTCATTCTTTTTTCTTTCTTCACTTTCAATTTTTCATTTCTTTCGTTCTTTATTTCTTTCTTTCTTCACCTTCAGTTTTTAATTTCTCTTTCTTTCATTTTTCTTCAATTTTGAATTTTCATTTCTTTAATTTTTTTCTTTCTTTCTTTCTTGCTGCTTTCTTTTACATTTTTTCTTCAATTTTTCATTTCTTTCTTCACTTTCAGTTTTTCATTTCTTTCTTCCTTCCTTTCATTTTTCAATTTGAATTTTCATTTCTTTAATTCTTTCTTTCTTTCTTTCTTTCTTTCTTTTGTTTCAGCTTCGACTTTTTCATCTCTTTAATTCTTTGTTTTTTCTTTCATTCTTTCTTTCTGTCTTCACTTTCAATTTTTCATTTCTTTCTTTCTTTTTTCCTTCAGCTTCGATTTTTCATTTCTTTCTTTCTTTCTTTCTTTCTTTCTTTCTTTCTTTCTTTCAGACCTTACTATAACCATTGTAGTCGCGACAACAGTGCCTCAGATATTTTTGGAATATTCGCAATAAAAAATATCACTTGCTTTTTCCGTTCTTTGTGGATTATCGGCCCATCGTCGATTTTCTCTCGAATGTTGTCCCATTCGTGTAGAACGTAAGTATACTTCTATCATGATCTTACCATCTTTCCCCCGCCCCCACGACTCACACAACATTAGGGGCAATAACTTTTACGCTCTAATTCCTTCTTCTTCACCGATCACTGCGTGCTAAACGGCGGCTAGGAATACTTCTCTGTCTCGTCAAACAACTGTTTAAAAATAAATGTAAATATTCTATCTGAGAAACTAAAATTAATATAACGGCTGTGTCCCTTCAGAGCGTAGGCGATCATGGATCTGTAGCGGATAAGAAATAAATTAAAATCAACTCTCTTTTTCACTTTTACAAACATTAACAATGATGTGTGAAATCCTGGTTTTCCCAAATAGAAAAAGGATTGACCATGTGCTTTTCGCAAGTTGGTGTTAAAATGATTTTTGATCAATGGGAGTGACTTGTAAGACTTGAAAGGACTTAGCGATCCATTGCGAAATTCAAAAGGCTCAAGGTAATCGATGAACAAAATACCTTGCGCATTCCAAAATAAGGAGGCAAAAATTTTGCCTGCTAATGTTTGCATCTTTGGTCGTTTTGGACGGCTTTCACCTACTATTGTCCACTCAGCTGACTGCCGATTTGACCCCGGTGTGAAGTGGTTGATCCATTTTCATCCACTGTCATATATTTACGCAAAATATCTTTCTTGTTGCGTTGAAACAGTTGCAAACAACGTCGACGCGTTGTTTTTGATCGACTGTGAACAAACGCGGCATCCACTATGAACACAGCTTTCTCATTGATAAATATTCATGCAAAATGGTGAATACACTGCCTTCTGATATGTTCAACTCCTCTGCTATCTCACGCAACTTCAAGTTACGATTGGAGTTTTGTGGAAGTTTTGGCGCTATTGATGGTTCTTCCTTTCTCAAGGTAATCGATGAACAAAATACCGTGCGCTTTTCAAAATACGGAGACCAAAACCTTACCTGTTGATGTTAGCGTCTTTGGTCGCTTTGAACGGCTTTCACCTGCTGCTGTCCACTCATCTGGTTGCCGATTTGACTCTGGAGTAAAGTGGCGGATCCATGTTTCATCCATTGTCACATATTTACGCAAAAACTCCTTGTTTCGTTGAAACAGTTGGAAACAACGCTCTGAATCGTCGATGCGTTGTTGTTTCTAATCGACTGTGAGCAAACGCAGCATCCACTTTAAACACAGCTTTCTAACTGACAAAGGTTCATGCAAAAATGTTGAATACACTGCCTTCTGATATGTTCAACTCCTCTGCTATCTCACGCAACTTCAATATACGATCAGTCAAAACAAGTTTGTGAATTATTTTGGTGTTTTCCAGGATAACTTCCGGTTTTGTGCGACTTGAGCGTTCAGCATTATACGACTGCCTTTAAAGTCAGCATACCAGCTCTTAACTGTTGTTTCCGACGGAGCTGAGTCTGAATAACACTTATCAAGCTATCGCTTTACTTGAACAATAACTTTTCTTATGAGAAAGCAATGCTTTATTAACACACGAAATTTAGATTTTTCCATTGTTAGAAAAATTTGCCACAGTAGCTTCACTTAAATCGCTGATTTTTAAACTAATAATCCGATTGGGCCCAAATTTTGTCACGTGCTATTTGAAGGTTAGTACTTCATAAAAATCATATGGATTTTTTTTTTATAGTGACGCCATCAATATGTCGAACCCTGGACTTATTGAGTGATGGTTTACGGTACTGGCCCAGTGTGCATTGGTATTTTTTTTAATAATCAGAACTAATATTAGACAAAACTTTTTTTTTGTAACAGAGTCACAAAGTATTGGAATGCACTACAATCAAACATAAAATTGGCAAAATCTCTTCCGGAATTTAAAAGCCTTATTGAAAAGGATAAGACACTATTAAAATTAAAATATGAGTTTGATTAGAGATGGAAATAATTTATTTTCTCTCCATCTCGGCCATGCCACAACGCTAAGAGAGGGGAGAGGGGATTTAAGAAGGGACACACGAGAGGCCGTAAGGCCTAGAAGTCCTAACTTACCTAACCTACCTAACCTATATATCGCCCCAAGCAAGGCAGATTACTGTCATTGTTTTGCAGGGGGTTAAATAGGAGGAAAGTTATGAGAAAGAGCGACAGGTTATAGGGGTGTCAGGAAGTGGGTAAGAGAAATATGAGAATATTGATGAGAGTGTGGTGGACAGAGAGCGGAGCATGAGAGGGAGGATGTAGATTACTGAAATAGGAGATGACTATTGACTTTACATTTAAATTCTTGGAGATTGTAGCTGTCGGGGAATCAAGTAAATGAAAGAGAATTCCACAAGCAGGAAGTGTGAGAAAAGAAGCTGATGGAGTAGAATTTGCATTTACAATTTATTGGTTTCACAGTAAACTTATTGAATACAGAAAAATATATTGCATAATATAAATGTATAGAAATGTTTTTTATAATCATGTCACCCCATGCAAGGAATTTTACTGCCACTGTTGTGCAGGGGGTTGCATAGGAGGAAAGTTCTGAGAAAAAGAGACAGGTTATAGGGAGTTTCAGAAAGTGGGTAAGGGAAGGATGAGAATACTGATGAGAGTGGAGTAGACAGAGAAAGAAGCATGAGAGAGAGGATGCAGGTTAGTGAGATAGGAGATGACTATTGACTTTACATTTAAATTCTTGGAGATTGTAGCTGTCGGGAAAGCAAGTAAACGGAAGGGAATTCCACAGGCGGGAAGTGTGAGAAAAGAATCTGTTTGAGTAGAATTTGCGTTTACAATTTATTGGTTTCACAGTAAAAGGGTGGGACCTAGTTGCTAATCTTGTTGCTCGAGTAAATTTACATATAGGGGGCACCAGTGAGCTAAGTTCATCGGAGCAGAAGCCGTGAAAATATTTGTGGTATGGGAAGGTATGACATGCTGAATTTCGATTCTTGATCGTTCAAAATGTTTTTTTTTATAAGTGATTGTAACAAACTTGACTGGGATTCGAACTCGGCTCTACGATTTCTTATCTCAGACAATACTCCCTTCCTTAGGTGCAATACTTGATAAAATCTAGGCCGGTTCATATCCCTTCTGGATTCATGATTGACTTGACATAAGAATTCCAACTGTAGGCCGCCGTTAGTTCTGCAGTAGGTCAACCAAGGATAAAGAGATCGGTCAGTTCTCATAATTTAACAAAAGCTGGAGGTGGGGAGAAGAGATGGAATTACACATTTCCCAATGTAATAAACTCGACTAGAATTCGAACATAGGTCTCTGGTTTCTCATCCTGAGTTGTTACCGGTTACACCACCTGCACATTCAAGCTTACATTGTATCCTCAAACAGTCATTTATTTAGTTTCTGTAGGAATACTTATGCCAAGTCAATCATAAATCGAAAATATACATGTTCACTCAAGTATGTATCAGCCTTTGGAAGAATATCGAAGGAAGTACTGGTAGTAATGATAATAACTTTGTTTATTTTCTAAATTACTTTTTTAATCGATTATCAATGTCATTATTATTATAGTTCGCACGACCATTATGCCCTACCGAGTCTTATTAATAATGGACTCTTCCATTTTGATTGCATGGAAAGAAAGGAAAAGGAACGGAGGTGCAGAACTAATTTCAACTCGGAATGAATTTCAACTTGGAACTAATTTTAATTTGGAAAATTTCCGAGTTGAAATTAATTCCTAGATGAAATTTGTTCTGCGTTAATTCCGTAATTCAAAGTAACTACTTGGCTTCGGTATGAAAAAGAAAGAAAGAAAGAAAGAAAGAAGACAACTAAACAGTGAAATGGAAAAGTTGTCAGTTCTAAATCATTTCATTTGTACCCACTTTTTAAAATAACGATCAGCATTCAAGTTTATTATTCAAATATTTAATGATGTGACAGGGAAAATTTACGAATACTTTACTAGAACTCGACATGAGCTTTTTCAATTGAATTCGTCGATAGAAATTTTAGAAATGAAAAGAAACTACTTGGCTTTGGTGTGAAAATGAAAGAAAGAAGTATTTAACAGCTGTTTGAGTGAAATGGAAAAGTTGCCAACTTCAAATCTTTGTACCCACTTCTTAAAATAACGACCAGCATTTGTATTTATGATTGTTATTGCAATATCTCGTTAAAGTTGTTAAGTTCAAATATTTAACGATGTGACGGGAAAATTTTACGGATATTTTTTGTTCTAGAAATCGACATTTTAAAAAAATTGAATCAGCCAATAGAAATTTCAGATAAGAAAAGAAACCCACTGAGCTTCGGTGTCAAAAAGAAAGAAAGAAAGAAAGAAAGAAAGAAAGAAATAGTTAACGGCTGTTTCAATGAAATGGAAAAAGTTGTCAATTTGAAATCTTTTCATTTGTACCCCAAATAACGACCAGCATTCATATTAATGGTTGTTGGGCACCTCGAGGTGGTGTAATGGTTAACAAGCTTGTCTCGCTAGAATCATTACAATTGAGTCATGAGTTCAATCTTCACTGGGTGTCCCTTTGTACCACATCTAAGCTACGCTTGGAAAATCACCATATTAATGTTTGTTATTGCAATATTTTATTGTTAAGCCCGAATGTGATAGCGGAATTTTTACGGATATTTTAATATTGTCCTAGAATCCGCCATGAACTTATTCAGTCATGAACTTAGAAATTAATTCATTAGAATATTTAAATAAGAAAACTGCGAAAATTTCGCAGATTAAAACTAGTTTATTATTATTATGTCATTTTTCATCATATTTCGATTTCTGCTTTGGTCTCACTACCAACCAAGTCTGCGGGGAGACCTAAGGCAGGTAGTGGCGTGTTGTTATGACTCCATTTCATGTTTTTCTATCTTCCCTATCATCCCCAGCATTACATAGATAACGTTTTCCTTAGTACTTAATAAGACAATTTTTTGTATATCTCTTAAGCTGGGGTTTCCAGGGATTCTTTCAATGTGTTGTTTTGTTCCATTTTTTGTTCCATTTTTTATTATTATTATTATTATTATTATTATTATTATTATTATTATTATTATTATGTCCAATATTTACTTTCATCTAGTTGCTTTTTTTTTCCATAGAAATATTGAGACGAAAGTCAATACCAATCAAAATTAATGATACTACACATTGCTATGACTTCATGTTATAAACATGAAAGTGAATGTTGGATAACGTTTCGGTCGCCTAACCTTTAACCTTCAACAGATATCTTATGATTTTAAATGTGCCAAAAAACAAAAACAAAAAAAAAACATTAAAAAAAACGAGAACTGGGAATTTTTGCACACACCTCGTATATATTAAAATTAAATAGTGTTCTTTCTGCATCAATTTCTTTTGTCTATCTTTGTTTATTTCTTTATTGCTACTCTTTCTTTCTTTCTTTCTTTCTTTCTTTCTTTTTACACGCTTTCATTTTTCCTCTCCTTCTTTTTTGTGTTCATTCTTGGTTTTTCTCCATTCTTCCCTTTTCTTTGTCTACGTTCTTTCTATTGTCTTCACTCAATTCTTTCTTTCTTTCTTGCTTTCTTTCTTTCTTTCTTTCTTTCTTTCATTCAATTGTTTCTTTTTTGTTATCACTCATTTGTTTTTTTACATTGTTTCTTTTTCCTTTGCGTTCTTTTTCGTTTTCGTTGTTTTGTTTACACGCTTTCATTTTCCTCTCCTTTTTTTGTGTTCATTCTTTATTTTTCCCCATTCTTCTCTTTCCTTGTCTACGTTCTTTCTCTTGTCCCCAATGAATTCTTTCTTTCTTTCTTTCTTTTTTGCTGTTTCTTTTTTGTTATCACTTTCATTTTTACATTGTTACCTTTTTTTTTGTCTACGTTCTTTTTCGTTTTCATCCTCCATTTCTTTCTTTCTTTCTTTCTTTGTATAAATTCTTTCTTTCTTTCTTGTTTTTATTTAAACGCTTTCCTTTTTCCTCTCCTACTTTTTTTTTGGTGTTCATTCTTGATTTTTCTCCATTCTTCTCTTTCCTTGTCTACGTTCTTTCTCTTGCCTCCAATGAATTCTTTCTTTCTTTCTTTCTTTCTTTCTTTTGTATTTTAGGTGCAAACATGCTTTGTTTCTCTCATGAATTGTTTAATTCAGACCAAAGAACAGGACTTAATATTTACGAGACACAAGTGTGAGCTATAAACAAATAAATAGGTATGTACCAAGGTGGAGAGGTCGACTAGTACAATAACAAAACAATAGCAAAAAAAAAAACAAACAAAAAACAAAAAAAAACAAAAAACAAAAACAAAAACAAAAAAACCCTAACAAATTAGACACAAACAGAAAAGTTCAATTCATTCCTACCCACCTTTCCAGAAAGCGCAAAGAGATTCCACCTTCAGTTTTCTCCGGTTTACAGGTGACCCGGCTATTAGATAAACGGACGGCCGAACAGAAGACACGAGGCATCATTTTAATTAACGGAGCATTTTCTCCGACCACGGATCTTTATTTTCTATCTTATGTTGCTCAAAGTAACCCATACTACTCGACCATTCCAATTTGTTACTGTGGTACTATTTCTGACATTGGACACCACTTTCTTTAATTTAATTTCTCATCCCCTCCCCTGTTAGGCGACCAAAAATGTTAGTTCCCTGGTGGATGCGGGGCACTTTTTTGTTATTCGAGTATTTTTTTTTTTTTTGTATTTGTTGGTGTGTCTGGATGAGTTGATTTTCTAAGCGTCGCTTAGATTAAAGCCAAATGTAAGGGGTGCCCAGTGAGAATTGAACTCACTACTCAGTTGTAGTAGGTTCTAGTGAGACAAGCTTGCTAACCATCACAACACATCGAGGCGCCCAAAAGGCCGAAAGTATGGGGTAACCAGTGAGGCTCGAACTCACTACACAGTTGTAATAGGGTCTACTGACAAAAGCTTGCTAACCATTACACCACGTCGAGGTGCCCAAAAGGCCGAAAGTATGGGGCACCCAGTTGGGGTCACTCTCACTACTCAGTTGTAGTAGGTTCTAGTGAGACAAGCTTGCTAACCATCACACCACATCGAGGTGCCCAAAAGGACGAAAGTATGGGGTACCCAGTGAGGATCGAACTCACTGCACAGTTGTAATAGGTTATAGTGAGACAAGCTTACTAACCATTACACCACGTCGAGGTGCCCAAAAGGCCGAAAGTATTGGGTACCCAATGAGGATCGAACTCACTACTCAGTTGTTATAGGTTCTAGCGGGAGACGCTTGTTAACCATTACACCACGTGGAGGTGCCAAAATGACTGCAAATATGGGGTACCCAGTTAGGGTCAATCTCACTACTCAGTTGGAATAGGTTCTAGCGAGTCAAGTTTGTTAACCATTAAACTACGTCGAGGTGCCCGTTGTTGTCGTGTCTAGATGGTGTGTAATTGTATGTATGGTCGGTCGATTGAGTGATTGCTTTGAGTTAATATAATTCTCGTATAAATTTTGTCCTTCTTTTTCTTCTTCCAATTGAATTCGTTACTTTCACTTACGCGCAAAAACCCATAGAAGAGGGATTAATTAATCCCTTTTCCCACCAGCTATGGGTTAAATAGCAAGATAGACTGGGTTCTATAGTCTTGGTGGGTAACCAGTCTATTGCAAAAGGTAATGACAACCTACTGCGGAAAATTCTTTTGTCCAGTCAGTCGTGTCTCTTTCGAGACATGATTACCCAAACGTGTATCACGTATGACTGAGTAAGTAAGAATGTGATGTTTTGGTGCAAGGAACATTGTATAGTTTGTTGGGGTCAGGGATTGTGGATAGCTAAGTTTTAAAGATGAAACAGATCAAAATCAGCCTTCCCCATTCCCGCAATTAGCCTTGCGCCATATTTTTTGTTGTACTAGCAGTATAGCCGGGCGTTGCTCGGGTGTAATGAAAGCTTTAAAATTAATCCATGGTCCTGGAGCTCAGACTCAGCCTAAATAATATTTGTGTGAAGTTTGGTGAGAATCGGATAAAAATTGTGGATTTGTATAAAGGACATACAGACAGATAAACAGACACACACATAAACATCTTGCCTTATATATATATATATATATTATCGATTTTTTGCACTATTGTAAGAACTGCAACCTTAAAACTATGTCTTTGTCTATGCGTGTCTCAAATTTGATTAAAATCGAACCACTCCTTCTATAACCCGATTTTTCCGATTATCGATATTTATCGGGAGTACCTCGACACAAAACCTAGCTAAGAACACTCGCAGACGCTTATAGTACAACTGTGTAAATTTTCAATAAAATCGGTTCAGCCGTTTCGGAGTCTATATGTAACGGACACACACACACAGACACACAGACACAGACAAAGTTCCATTTATAAATAAGTTTAGATTATACCAAAAATAAAAATCACTTTTTCTGCCATTAATTAGCTGACAGATTGTTTCCTCCTGCTTATCATGTCTGTAAATCTCTTCTTGTGTGATAGCATTCTCCAAGTTGTCTTTTCTCGTTATATGTCACAAGGATTTTGTCAGTGAGTGAAACGGGAACACATTGTACGAGAGATTGGCATGGCACTAATTACCAGGGCCCTTGAGATCATTCCGAACTCGTGCGCAAGCCAGACAGTTTGGCATTTATCGGTTATTTTACAACACTCATCTACTAATTAATTGAAACAAGTACTGCAGTTTCTTTTCTTTCAACTTAGGGTCAGTTTTAGACTCACTGGATGGAGTGACAGAGTGTAATGAATTTCTATTTTTTCTAAGGTTAGGTCATTTGCAGAGGGGTGCAGTAATATGAGTTTAGGTAATTTGCATAGCGGTGCAGTAATATGAGTTTAGGTCATTTGCAGAGGGATGCAGTAATATTAGTTTAGGTCATTTTCAGAGGGGTGCAGTAATATGAGTTTAGGTCATTTGCAGAGGGGTACAGTAATATGAGTTTAGGTCATTTGCAGAGGGGTACAGTAATATGAGTTTAGGTCATTTGCAGAGGGGTACAGTAATATGAGTTTAGGTCATTTGCAGAGGGGTACAGTAATATGAGTTTAGGTCATTTGCAGAGGGATGCAGTAATATGAGTTTAGGTCATTTGGGGCAAGAGGGGTACAGTAATATGAGTTTAGGTCATTTGCAGAGGGATGCAGTAATATGAGTTTAGGTCATTTGCAGAGGGGATCAGTAATATGAGTTTAGGTCATTTGCAGAGGGATGCAGTAATATGAGTTTAGGTCATTTACAGAGGGGTGCAGTAATATGAGTTTAGGTCATTTGCAGAGGGGATGCAGTAATATGAGTTTAGGTCATTTGCAGAGGGGTGCAGTAATATGAGTTTAGGTCATTTGCAGAGGGATGCAGTAATATGAGTTTACTTTCAGGGTGTATGATGAAATTTTTCGCCAAAATATTACATAAAATTGTCTTTGTTTACTTTCGTTTATATTCGGATACGAAAACAGAGCAGATATGAATATTACGAAAAATCAGGAATTTATGTATATGACTTCATTTGCCTCCGTGTAATTTTAATTTCCGTCGTAATCGAAGAGTTAAGACACGTCAACGGCAGCAACAACAAGAGCAACAACTGACGGTCATTCTATATGTCAACAGATGTCGCACGTTCGAACCCTGTCGGGGGATGTATATTTTTTTTAAAACGATTTCTTGAATATTCAGGCCGGCAGGTATGTATAAATATACAGTTTAATAATAATAACCCCCCCCAAAAAAAACAAAAAAACAAATGAAAACAGAGTATCTACTCAAATATCTATTAAAAATAATATATATATATATATATATATATATATATATATATATATATATATATATATATATATATATCTAAGTCTGTTTGAATCTATCTATCTATCTATCTAAGTCTGTTTGAATCTATCTATCTATCTATCTATCTATCTATCTAAGTCTGTTTGAATCTATCTATCTATCTATCTAAGTCTGTTTGAATCTATCTATCTATCTATCTAAGTCTGTTTGAATCTATCTATCTATCTATCTATCTAAGTCTGTTTGAATCTATCTATCTATCTATCTATCTATCTATCTATGCCTGTTTGTTCATATCTATCTATCTATCTATCTATCTATCTATCTATCTATCTAATATATGCAAATCTGTTCAAATCTATCTATCTATCTATCTATCTATCTATCTATCTATCTATCTATCTATGCCTGTTTGTTCTATCTATCTATCTATCTATCTATCTATCTATCTATCTATCTAATATATGCAAATCTATCTATCTATCTATCTATCTATCTATCTATCTATCTAATACATGCAAATCTGTTCGTATCTATGTATCTATCGATCTATCTATCTATTTAATTTATGCAAATCTGTTCAAATCTATCTATCTATCTATCTATCTATCTATCTATCTATCTATCTATCTATCTCAATTTGTACGTATCTGTCTATTCTGTGTGCCTTAATATGTAGAGGTAATTAGCACGATCAGAGACACTTCTACTATTATTACTACAGTGAATTTAATCCTCACCTAGCACTCTAAAATTAAAGCCTTGTGTCAGACAGAGCTACGTTTAATATATACCAAATGTATAATCTCCGTAGCGTAGACGTTAGTAAAATCATCTTGCAGACCATTATCACCTGTTATAAATTTGAACCGCACCAGGTGATCTACACATATTGTAAATTACTACCGTTAGTGACACTGTATCATTCATCGAGGGGGAGTTTATTGTCGCTGAAAAGTTAAAGGTCATCACAACTGTGTTCCTTCGCTTGTGTTTACATGTATATTGTTATTCAACGCCATTAAAAACACTTGCTTAAGAGTTGCGTCGCGTGCCTATGGCCGACTCTGGGTATGTGTATGTATTTGTTATTTGTATTTTTTCAGTTCAATTGCGTTTAACTGTCTCGACATTTTCGCAGATAATCTTCTGTCTAATAATGTCTGCTATTATTTATTTTAAGGACAATGAACAACCAGGACTACTTTGGTCGACAGTGAGCAGCTAATTGCTTGCAGTCGGGGAGCGCAGGGGCTGTGTTTGTTGGGGGTGCTAATGGCCTGGCGATAGACATTGGTGGGAGAGACAAAACAAAAAGAATGAGACAAAAAACAACAACAAAACAAAAACAAATCAGGTGGCTTTTTGGTGCAATTGGTGCACTAGGTGGAACTCGTTGCTTTTTAAGCTGGCTTTTCTATTTTTAACTTATCTTTCAGGCCGATGCGTTTTTCTGCCTTCATCAAGATTACGTTATATTTGTTTCTTTTAAAATTTACCGTGTTTTTTAATGTTTTATTTTTTTTACAGATTTTTTAAAAATTTAGAGCAAAATTTTACTTTATTAATCCACTATAAATGAGAAAGAAAGGAATTATCAGTGGTCAGCAATAAATGCAAGAATTACGGATAGAAGGGCTATCACGTTTACAATTATTATTTTGTAGCAGAGTTTTACTATAGGAATGCATTGCAAATGAGGAAGAAAGGGATTGTCAGTTGTCAGGAATTAATGCAAGCATTACTGATAGAATAGGGCTATTATATGTATAATTAATATTTTGTAGCATTGTTTTACTATAGGAATGCATTGCAAATGATGAAGAAAGGGATTGTCAGTGGTCAGGAATTAATGCAAGCATTACTGATAGAATAGGGCTATTATATGTATAATTAATATTTTGTAGCATTGTTTTACTATAGGAATGCATTGCAAATGAGGAAGAAAGGGATTGTCAGTGGTCAGGAATTAATGCAAGCATTACTGATAGAATAGGGCTATTATATGTATAATTATTATTTTGTAGCAGTGTTTTACTATAGGAATGCATTGCAAATGCATACCTATAATAAAACAGAAAGGGATTGTCAGTGGTCAGGAATTAATACAAGTATTACTGATAGAATAGGGCTATTATATGTATAATTATTATTTTGTAGCAGTGTTTTATTATAAGAATGCATTGCAAATGCATTCCTATAATAAAACAGAAAGGGATTGTCAGTGGTCAGGAATTGCTTTCTCTATGGTTTTAAACTCAGAGTTTTCCTTTTGTCTCACTGGCGACCATAAGTAAGAGACCCCAGTCTTTTCTGCTATTTTAACCAGATATACTCATAAATATGCTTTATTGTGAAGTGGATATCGACTCGGAACGACAAATCGGGGAGCCGAGTTCGAATTCCAGTTGAATTCCTTGCATTCACTTACGCACAAATACCCTTGGGAAAGGTATTAATCCGTCTCCTCCTTCCAGTTATGAGTTAAATAATAGGACAGATTGAGTTCTATAGCCTTGGCTGGCAACCAGGCTACTGCAGAAAGTAATGGCAACCTACTGTGGGATAACCTTCTGCCCAGTTAGTGATTTCTTTTTCGAGACATGATCGCCCAATGCGTGTATCATGTATAGTACTTAACTGATATTTATAAATTAATCCGTTTTTTCGTGACCGTGGTCACATAGCAATTGTGTTAGTCCCTGGACCGGGAAGTATAGTGTCAAACTCCGTGGACACAGCTTCAGCAGTGAGTGAGTGGTATTGAATAACAAGACGAGATATTCATATGTTCGGTCAAACGAAAACAATCTACCGCAGTCGATAGAGTTCAGTTGGAGTTCAGTTGGAGTTCAGTTAGAAATTGCTTATAAGTTACCCGGATCAACCAGAAGCTGAAGACTGGAAAGCAAAATATCGTCGGAGTTTGTTGTTTTTACTTTAACGTTCACCCTGTATAAAGCCTAAGGGGCCGCTGTGTGATAGACGGCCAGGTTAAGAAGCAGTTTATGCGAATAAAAGAGGAAGATAACATTTTTGTCTACATTTCTGAGATTAGGTAATATTTACATTATTTACATTATTCGGACTATTGTCCTCATCTTTGTTGCCATTTGTAGGACGTTTCGGCTGTTGTACTCTCCGGCCTTCTTCAGGTGCTAGAAATTTCGAACAGAACCCTTTATTACAATCACTGGGGTATACCGTTCTTATTTCCTTGCTTAGAGCCTCTTCTGGTAGTCATGAGTTATCTCCCTCTAATCCTGTGCGTTACTTGCTCACAACTCTTTGGGTCAAGTCATGGGAAGTAACCAACGTCTCTATCCACTGGGCCATGTGTCTTTAAGGACAAGAACAACTGAATTTTTGGGACTCATAAAGCTAATGTTTAGTAACCCTTTTTTTACCAGAGTTCATATTGCAATTTATTTTTTTTTTTTTGAGAGAGAGAGAGAGAGAGAGAGAGAGAGAGAGAGAGAGAGAGAGAGACCCTTTGGAAAAGGAATTAATTCGTCGCTTCCCTCTCCAGCTAGGGGTTAAATAGAACAGATTGGATTGTATAGCCTTGGTTGGCAACCAGTCTACTGAGGAAAGTAATGCCAACCTACTGCAGGAAACTTTTCTGTCCAGTCAGTCGTGTCTCTTTCGAGACATGATCGTCTAAGCGTGTATCACGGATGACACTTAACTGACTGATCTGGATAAAAGGTTTGAATAACAGGACCAATTGGGTTTTATAGCCTTGGTTGGCAACCAGTCTACTGAGGAAAGTAATGGCAACCTGCTTCTGGAAACTCTTCCGCCCAGTCAGTCATGTCTTTTTCGAAACATGATCGCCTAAGCGTGTATTACGTATAGCACTTCACTGACTGATTGAATGTAATAGTTGGAAACATAGATAAAGCTTCTACTGGGTATAAAGTCGGAGACTGATTTTCTATTGTTGTGAAGTAATAAACCTATCCCCCACTAATTACTACTTAATAATAATATACATTGATTGGGCTCTATAGCCTTGGTTAGCACCTAGTGTACCGCAAAAAGTAACCTACTATAGGAAAAATCTTCTGCTCAGTCAGCCATGTCTCTTTCGAGACATGATCGCCCAAAATTCTATCACGTATGGCACGTAACTGACTGACTATAAATAAACAAAATGTTTTAAACTTGAAATCATGACATTTAAAAAAAAATCTTATTTCATTCCAAATCGAAGAACGACTCAAGCGAGCAAACATGACCTACTTTGAGCAAACGTGCAGGTTTATTTAATTGATCGCAGTTTTTCGAACAAGTGTAAAAGTTCATCCTCGATTTGCTGTTTAAGACTGGGTTTCCAGTTCCTTCTAAACTCTCATTCTCTTTCACTTTTTTTTTTTTAAAAATTCAATTTAAAAGTTAGGTATAAAAAATGAGTGGAAATACCTAGTTAATTAACAGGACAGATTGAGTTTTGTGGCCTTGGTTGGCAACCAGTCTACCACAGAAAGTAATGGCAACCCGCTGCGGGAGGGTTTTCTGCCTAGTCAGTCATGTCTCTTTTGAGACATGATCGCCCAAGCGTGTTTCACGTATGGCACTGATCTTAATAACTTTCAGAATTGGTACATTTTTTTCTTTTTTTTTTTTATATGAAAAGTATGTGGTGGGTACTTCAATGAGGTGTATTGGTTAGCAATCTACGAGGGTCATTCAATAAATGAGGTGAATTTTTTGGTGTAGGGACTTCTAATACAAATAGAAGAATACTTTTTCTTTTCTTTTTTTCCTTTACTTCTTTTTCAAAGGGATTTAATTTTTTTTTTTTTTTTTGTAGATTGAATAAAAAATCTTGAGAGTTTTGGAGATTAACAAAGATGACCGACCAAGAAGCATGCTTCAGGATTGAACAGAAATCAGTTATCAAGTTTTTGGTTGCTGAAGGGTGCAAACCATTTGAAATTCATAGGAGAATGTCATTTATATCAATATTAAGATGAAAGATCAACGTAATTGTTAATTATTTTAAAAAATGTTTTAATCCCTTCTAATATGTTCGAACTTTTGTCAGAAACCAAAACGTTACGAGGGTTTACAATAGAAAACGTAATGATACCATAAACAATTTGTTCCGGTGACAAACACATTAATTCGGAAATTCTCGCTAAAATCAAATAATTGTCGGATTTTAATGAAATTTCAGTACTCATTCACAAATGAATGAAACTATTTTTGAAATTATTATTTTTAAAAAATCTTGATAAAAATATATTTTTTTACCTCTGTTGCTCCACTCCACGTAAATCCATGAAATTTTAATTTGTTGCAGTCTAATTTTATTAGTTAAACGCAGGACTCATTACTGAATATAAATCATCAATATATATATTTTTTTAATTGGCCTCTCTACCCAAACATCTGCTCAGAAGAGTAAAATAAAAAAATTCCATAAAACTCTGATATTATTTCATTTGATATGCTTTTAATTGCTTGAATAAATAATAAAAATTAAGGATAAGAAGACAAAAGAAAAAAAATTTCGATTACTAATGTAATTTTAAAAGAACTTTCATTTTGTTTTTAATTATAATTTATAAAGTTTCAGAAATATTTATAAAATCATCAATGAAGTAAGATTTTTTATTTAAGAATTGATTATATTGCCTATCGAAAATTGAAAAGTATAACAAAAATCGTTTGGCCTTCATATTTTTAAAATTATTTTATTTTTTTGTGTGTATTTGAAGTTATTTTGTATGATAATTTCTGTGCACATTTAAAGGTCAGAGTTTCCTCCCTTGCCCAAAAAAATATTTGTACAATTTTGTCACTTATAAACGCCATACACTTTTATCGCTAATCAAGAACTTGTCAACAAATTCTTGATTTACGGCGGACAGGTAAAAAAGTTCAAATCTGTGATTAAGAAATAGTTTTATTCTAAATTTCACGCTATAAATAAGGAATACTTGTGTAAATCAGATTAATTAAACATAAAATTTGCTAATTTTCCAAAAATAAGGTGTCACAGATGTATATTTTAGTTTTGCAAGATTTTTAAAACCGAGAATTAACTTTTGTTTACAAATGTGTCGATCGCTCAAAAATGGCCGCAAAATTCAAAAATTGAAACAAAATCTTAAACTTTTATATTTCAATCAATATAATTTCTGTTTGAAATTTTTTTTTTTAATCATCTCACCCCAAGCAAGGCATTCCACTGCCACTATTGCGCATGGGGCTACATAGGGGAAGGTAAGGAGAAGGAGTGGTTAGACATAGGGAATAACAGGAGGAAGGTGACAGATGAGTAAGGATAGCGAGGATGAGGGTTGGGCAGATGGGAAGAGTGTTTGATAGAATGGGAGCAGGTTAGTGTGTTAGGAGGTGTCTATTGACCTTACATTTAAACTCCTGGAGATTGTAGCCGTCGGGGAAGCAATCGTTTGGAAGAGAATTCCACAGTCGGGAAGTGCGAGGAAAGAAACTGTTGGAGTAGAAGTTACGGCTGCATTTTATCGGTTCATAAACCAGAGAGTATTTTGTTTACTGGAAATATTAAATTTAATCATTTAGCTTTCAATTTTTCATTTTTAAAAATTCAGTTTAAAAGTAACTATGCAGTTTTTTTCACGATTTAGTGGAGGTATCCAACTAACAATGTCTCTGGAAGACGAAAATTTAGAAAAGCCTGCTGCTATTCTGAACTGTTGGAAATTCCTCTTGAGATTTTTCATCTGTTTAAAGAAAATTGCTTTTACCCTTCTTTCGGTTTTTGGTTCAACTTATTCCTGTGAGCAAATTTTCACTCACATAGAAGCAGTGTTAAGTCCACAACAAAGTTGCCTAACACCTGAACATTTAAAAAATTGAGTAAAACTCAAAGCAACAAAAGGTGTTGCCCGTATTGAACAACTGGCTAAGACCACGCACGGGCAAGGCTCCCATTATTAATAAAAACTTACATAAAACTTTTAAAACAGTTTATTTTTATTGATGTGGTTAACATTATTGTCTATATTTCTATATAAAATATATTGTAGGGCAGGTGTATTGACCTTGACTTGTATAAAAAATGCTTATGCTGTTGGCAGACTGAATAAGTTTAAAAGGCACATAGTAAAAGGTTACCATCTCTTGGAATTGAAGGTAATACATATTGTTCATTCAGTGATGAATTTGAACACTCTCGGCTACTGGCGTGTGTTTAAATTGTATATAAAACGTCAAAGCCCGCCTTCCTCTACCGAGCGCCCATAGCTCAGAGGTAGAATCGCCTACTAATGTCAATTCTGTCGGATTTCAATTCTGGCTAGAAGCAATCGGATGTCTAACCGCACTGATGGGCGAAACAGATCTGTCTGCGGATGGCTATATATATATGTATGTCTGTGTGATTAATTTGTTTTTTTACAACTTATCGACCGTTTACAGGTTATTTAAAGCGAAAACATTTTTAGATTGTAGGAATTCTTTTTTGTGGCAATAATGATTAAACGGGGCAATTCTTACTAATTGACTCCTTAGGCACCTGGACGTGGTGTAATGTTTAGCAAGCTTGTCTTGCTGAAACCTATTACAACTGAGTAGTGAGTCTGATCCTCACTGGTCACTCCCCTACTTTCGGCCTTGTGCCATATCTAAGCGGCACTTAGAAAATCACCTTACTAATTAAACCTTATTTGTTGGCAGCTCAGGTGGATTCATATTTTTCCCAAGGGTATTTGCACCTAAGGGAATATAACAAACACAGCTGGAATTCGATCTCGGCCCTCAGAATTTCAATTCCGAGCTGTTATCCACCCGATATATCTAAGCTTAGAGTACTTGATATTCCCAAGTGGTTACACGAATGACGGTGTTTCAACGTAATATGAATAGAGAGAGAGAGAGAGAGAGAGAGAGAGAGAGAGAGAGAGAGAGAGTGAAATGGACAAGCAAGAAAAAAAAGACAGTGTATGAAAAAGGAATGATTAAATAAGAGAAAGAGAAGTGATCTTTCTTTTTGTTATTCTTTCATTTTTGTTTCTTTCTTTTTTCTTACTTCTTTCTTGCTTTCTTTCTTTTGTTTTTCTTTATTTCTTTTTATCTTTCTTCTATTTCTTTCTTTCATTCTTACCTTCTTCGACTTTTTTAGTCTTTCTTTTTTAATGTTTTAATTTTTCTTTCTTTCTTTCTTTCTTTCTTTCTTTTGACTTTCTTTATTCTGCCTTTCTTCTCTTTCTTTCTTTCACTCTTTTATTTCATTTTAAAATTATTCTTTCTTTCTTTCTTTCTTTCTTTCATTCTTTTTCTTTCTTTTTCATTCTTTCTTTTTCTCTATTTCTTTCGTCTTTCTTTATTCTGCCTTTCTTCTCTTTCTTTAACTCCTTCTTTATTTCATTTTTTAATTTTTCTTTCTTTCTATCATTCTTCTTTCTTTCTTTCTTTCTTTCTTTCACCCCTTTATTTGTATTCTATCTTTATTTAATCGCTTTCTCTTGCCTTTACAATCTCCTTCCATGCTAGCTACACACACACACACACACACACACACACACACACACACACACACACACACACACACTTATATATAGTTAAGTAGCATCTTTGGTAATTTCTAAGATAAATTCCACGGAGCATCGTTATCCGATGACAACTCAATTTTAGAATTTAACGGATTATTATAATGAAAATAAAATGGAAGAATTTACAAATCAATTGGTGATAATTTATTTCCAGAATATATACATCTATGCTTTTAATGATATATCTTTGATCCGCTACACAGATGTACGAATACGCTCACTCGCATAGACGTGTACGCAAGTACTCACGAGAGTATGCACACAATGACACATACACGCATGTGTTCGCTCCCACACACCATAATTCAAAGCTTATTTTATTCCGATTTCTCGTGGGACAAATAGTCTTACATCTGTCACAGTTTCGACCTACAACAGATGTTCCTAGGTGGGTTAAGGTTGAACTGATTGGACAACAAGATAGGAATCGATGGCTGGTTTGCTGGACAAAGTTGGTTCGAGAGCAGCATATATAAAACTCTCAGCTCACAGGCCGCTAAACACCTGTTTAACCAGTATACTGACCAGCTCCATCTTCATACAACAATGAATGGGTCAAAATTATCCAGATAAAAGTCAAGTAAAAAAGAAAGAAGAAAAAAAGAAAAAGAAAAAGAGAAGTAAAAAGAGGAATGAGGAGGTTAACTTAACAGTTAGATATTAGCGTCTAATAAATTATACTTTGGAACATGTCCAACCTACAATCATTAATAGTAGAATTAAAATTTGAAACTTTTCCAAAAATAAAAGAAAGTGAGTTTTTTAAAATTTCCTTAAAAAAAAAAAGAA